>LBNU01007344.1:100017-187290 GCA_014162995.1 Artemisia annua
ATAATCGTGAAATCAATTGTTACCCTATTAGCCCATAAAGCGAAACGGTTTCATTTGACGTAACGGTTAACAAAAAGATAATAAAAACAAAAGAAAAAAGAAGAATATATATATATATATATATATATATATATATATATATATATATTGTGTTTTTAAGTTTTCTTTTATATAAAAACCCAAAAATATTTTGATTTCACTTTTTTTTCAAAAATTTTAAAAACCAAAAAGATTTTCCTTTTTCAAATTGATTTTTGATGTTCTTTTTAAATTTGTGATTTTTTTGGTGTATGAACACCCGTTCTTCGTCACATAAGTTACTTTCACCACTTTCAAATCCCGAGAGGAATATCCGTCACACACACCGAGTTAATTTCCCAAACGTTGAGGAAATGAACAATAACGGTCAAAATTTGGGACGCCAGCCAATGGGTGGTGCCCAACAAAACGAGGTTCCTCCGATGGGACCTCAACCTCCTCCCGATCTTCGTACGATGGAGGAGTTGTGTCAACCGACTATGTTCGGACGTGGTGGCCCGATTGCCCCCGTCAATATAGAAGCGGCGGATTTTGGACTTAAACATCACATGATCCAACAAGTCCAAAATTTTTGCCAATTTCATGGTTTACTGGGTGATGATGCTAACAAACATCTTGATAAATTCTTAACCATCACCCAAAGTATGAAACAAAACGGTGTCTCCGATGATGCCATTCGCCTTTATCTCTTTCCATATTCATTGACACATCATGCCACCGCTTGTTTTGATCGACTTCCGAAGAATTCTATTCATACGTTAAATGAAATGTTTCAAAATTCTTGGCAAAATACTTTCCACCATCGATGGTGACGAAGCTAAGAAACGACATAAGCAATTTCCGACAACTTCCCAACGAATCTTTATTCGAAGCTTGGGAACGTTATAAGCTCTCGATTGATCGATGTCCGAATCACAACATGTTGCTCGTCACAATTATTGATACATTTTATAATGGATTAACTTTACGACATCGTGATACAATCAATGCTGCTGCGGGTGATAATTTTATGAAAAGACGCCACGAAGAGTGCTACGATCTCATCGAGAACATGACTGCCCACCATAACTTTTGGGATTCCTCTGCCGAGAGGAATGAGTCCTCGAGATATACCACGTCTTCCACTTCCGAAATAGCAGCTCTTACGAAGAAAATTGATGACTTGTCCACAGCTATGCTAAGAATGCATCAATCGAATCAGAATCAAACTCGTCAAGTCAATGCGATTAATCAAAGTTGTGAAACGTGTGGTGGTCCACATCCGTATTATGAGTATCCAGCCTCCGGTGGCTTTGCTCATGAGAACGTTTATGCTACAAATATGGGAGGTAACGGTTACCAACCACAAGGAGATCGTAATCTTCTTAGCTATCGTTCCAACAATTATCTTGGACCACCCAGTTTTAATAACCAAAATCAAGTTAACAATATGCAAAATCGTAACAATCAATTCAATCAAAATCAAAATCGTGTTAACAATGGTTTTCAAAATCCGGGAAATTTCAATCAAGGACAAAATCGTGGAAATTTTNTGAAACGTGTGGTGGTCCACATCCGTATTATGAGTATCCAGCCTCCGGTGGCTTTGCTCATGAGAACGTTTATGCTACAAATATGGGAGGTAACGGTTACCAACCACAAGGAGATCGTAATCTTCTTAGCTATCGTTCCAACAATTATCTTGGACCACCCAGTTTTAATAACCAAAATCAAGTTAACAATATGCAAAATCGTAACAATCAATTCAATCAAAATCAAAATCGTGTTAACAATGGTTTTCAAAATCCGGGAAATTTCAATCAAGGACAAAATCGTGGAAATTTTCAAAATCAAGGAAATTATCAAGGCCCGAATCAAGGGAATTTTCAAAATTCAAATCATGGAAATTCTAATCATGGTAATAAAAATCAAGGATTTCATCAAAACAACCGAGGACAAAATTTCAATAATCAAAATCAAGCTTTGAATCAAAACCAAACGTCCTCGGACGAGTTTTTCAAGCATTTCATAAAAAATCAAGAGGAAATGAATAAGTTGATGATTAGTCAAATGGCCGAAATTAAGAAGTCTTTAAATGATTGACCCTCGGGCTCGGGTACTCTTCCAAGCAACACGATCGCTAACCCGAGGGGCGATGCTAAGGCAATCACGCCACGAAGTGGTGTTTCATATAATGGACCTACGGCTCTGACTACCTCGTCTTCTTCTTCTCCTCCTAAGGTAGTCAACCGTGAAACCGAGGCGACAAAGGATACGGAAGTTTCTACTAATAATGGAAGGACCGAAAACATCCAACCTCCGGTTGTCCAACCTTCTAAAGAAAAAGAAAATGTTTCAAAAGGAATGGAAAAAGTCGTTTTTGAACAAGATAATACCGTCAAGACCAAACTTCCTTATACGTCTCGTCTAAACGATCAAAAGCACCGCGAGAAAACAAACCACCAAATGGAAAAGTTCTTTCAATTTTTTCAAGATCTTCGCTTTGATTTAAGTCTCGCGGATGCTATTGTTTTGATGCAAAAATTTGCGTCGATGATCAAAAATTTGTTGAATAATAAAGAGAAATTATTTGAAATGGCAAAAACACCTTTGAACGAAAATTGTTCGGCGGTTCTCCTCAAGAAGCTTCCCGAAAAGCTTGGAGATCCCGGCATGTTCTTGATTCCGTGTAATTTTCCAGGTATGGTTCAATGTTTCGCCTTGGCCGATCTTGGTGCTAGCATTAACCTTATGCCGAAGTCTATGTGGAAGAAATTGTCACTACCCGATCCTACTCCCACGTGCATGACCCTCGAGCTCGCCGATCGATCTACGTCTCATCCTATCGGAATTGCCGAGGATGTCATTTTTAATGTTGGAAAGTTTCATTTTCCCGCCGATTTTGTGATTGNTGCTAGCATTAACCTTATGCCGAAGTCTATGTGGAAGAAATTGTCACTACCCGATCCTACTCCCACGTGCATGACCCTCGAGCTCGCCGATCGATCTACGTCTCATCCTATCGGAATTGCCGAGGATGTCATTTTTAATGTTGGAAAGTTTCATTTTCCCGCCGATTTTGTGATTGTCGATTTTGATCCCGATCCAAGGGTTCTCCTCATTCTTGGAAGAGGTTTCCTAAGGACGGGCCGTGCTTTGATTGATGTTTACGATGAGGAAATTACTTTGCGAAATGGTAACGAAGCCGTCACATTTAATTTGGATCAAACGTCGAGATACTCCTCCACTGATGATTGCATGTCCGTAAACCGAATTGATGTTATTGATGAAGTTTCGGAGGAGTATTCTCAAGAACTTCTCGGTTTTTCTCATAATGTTTCGAGTGGCAATCCCACTCCTTCTTCTCAACCTATTATTGCCGACTCTTCCCCTTCCCTCACTCCATTTAAGGGAAGTGATTTCATCTTGGAAGAAATCGAGGCTTATCTTTCAGATTATTCAATTTCACCGGAAGTTGATGATACCGTCTTTGATCCGGAGGGGGATATTCGTTTGCTTGAAAAATTATTGAATGAAGATCCGTCACTTTCTCCCCCTCCGAAGGAAATTCATGTTGAAGAAATCAAAGAAGTTAAAGAAGTTGAGCCGTCTAAAGAAAATCCTTCAGAGCCCGAGCTCAAGGATTTACCTCCTCATCTCGAATACGCTTTCTTAGAAGGGACCGACAAATTTCCCGTTATTATTTCTAAAGACCTTAAAGATGAGGAGAGGACCCGTCTCTTAGATGTGCTTAGGAAGCATAAGAGTGCCATCGCTTGGCAAATTTCCGACATTAAGGGCATAGACCCTCGTTTTTGCACTCATAAGATTTTGCTCGAAGATAATTTTAAGCCCGTAATCCAACAACGACGGGTTAACCCGAAAATCAATGAAGTTATTAAGAAGGAATTTATCAAACTCCTCGACGCTGGGATAATTTACCCCATTTCCGATAGCTCATGGGTTAGCCCGGTCCATTGTGTTCCGAAGAAAGGTGGAATGACCGTAGTGACGAATGGAGATAATGAGCTAATTCCCACACGTCTTGTTACGGGATGGAGAGTTTGTATCGACTATCGTAAGCTTAATGATGCGACCCGAAAAGACCATTTCCCACTTCCTTTTATGGATCAAATGCTAGAACGTCTAGCGGGAAATGAGTTCTATTGTTTTCTTGATGGTTTCTCCGGTTACTTTCAGATTCCGATCGATCCTCAGGATCAAGAAAAGACCACGTTTACTTGCCCTTATGGGACGATTGCTTATCGACGTATGCCTTTTGGCTTATGTTATGCTCCAGGCACGTTCCAAAGGTGTATGACGGCCATTTCCAAGATATGATCGAAAAGACTATGGAAGTATTCATGGATGATTTTTCGGTTTATGGAAATTCGTTTACCGCTTGCCTTGCCCATTTGGAGAAAATGCTAAAATGGTGTGAAGACACTAATTTGGTTCTCAATTGGGAAAAGTGCCACTTCATGGTCAAAGAGGGCATTGTTCTTGGCCATAAGATTTCCAAAGCCGGGATTGAGGTCGATAGAGCTAAAGTCGATGTGATTGCAAAGCTACCTCATCCCACCACCATTCGAGGAATTCGAAGTTTTCTAGGTCATGCCGGTTTTTATCGACGTTTCATTCAAGATTTTTCTAAGATTGCCCGACTTCTGACCCATTTGCTTGAAAAAGATGTTCCGTTCTTCTTCTCTAATGAGTGTGTTGAAGCGTTTGAGATACTTAAGAAGAAATTGACAAAAGCTCTGATTCTAGTTGCCCCCGATTGGGACTTGCTTTTTGAGCTTATGTGCGATGCTAGCGATTATGCTATCGGGGCAGTCTTGGGGCAACGTAAGACCAAATATTTCCAACCGATACACTATGCAAGTAAGACTATGACCGACGCTCAATATCATTATACGACTACTGAAAAAGAAATGTTAGCCGTCATTTATGCCTTCAAAAAATTTCGACCTTACCTTCTTTTGAAAAAATGCATAGTGTATACGGATCATTCGGCTTTAAAATACCTTATGACTAAACAAGATGCTAAACCGAGATTAATGCGGTGGGTTCTCCTTCTTCAAAAATTCAATGTCGAAATTCGAGACAAGAAAGNTGACCGACGCTCAATATCATTATACGACTACTGAAAAAGAAATGTTAGCCGTCATTTATGCCTTCAAAAAATTTCGACCTTACCTTCTTTTGAAAAAATGCATAGTGTATACGGATCATTCGGCTTTAAAATACCTTATGACTAAACAAGATGCTAAACCGAGATTAATGCGGTGGGTTCTCCTTCTTCAAAAATTCAATGTCGAAATTCGAGACAAGAAAGGAGCGGAGAACCTAGCCGCCGACCATTTGTCTAGACTTGAGAATCCCCATCAAAGTGTTCTCAAGAAAATGGAAATCAATGAATCGTTTCTTCTCGAGACACATGGGAGTTTATCACATGATTCTAGTATCCCAAGGTTTGCCGACTTTGCAAATTACCATGCGGGGAATTTCATAAGGAAAGTGATGTCGTCCCAACAGAAAAAGAAATTCTTTAAAGACGTTAAGCATTATTATTGGGACGACCCCTATTTGTTTAGAGTTTGTGCGGACCAAGTGATTAGGCGGTGCGTTCACGACAAGGAAGCCGATGAGATTCTTATGGCATGCCACAATGGACCCACGGGGGGACATCATGGTGCCAATTACACCCCTAAGAAAGTTTTCGATTCCGGCTTCTATTGGCTGACGATATACCGTGATTCATAAGACTTGGTGAAGTAGTGTGACTCTTGCCAACGTCAAGGAAAAATTTCACAAAAGGATGAGATGCCTCAGAATGCGATTCAAGTTTGTGAAATCTTTGACGTTTGGGGTATTGATTTTATGGGACCATTCCCGCCTTCTCGAGGAAATAAGTATATACTCGTGGCCGTCGATTACTTGTCAAAATGGGTTGAAGCAAAGGCGCTCCCCACCAATGACGCCCGAGTTGTTGTGAAATTTTTGAAGAGTCTATTTTCCCGATTTGGAACCCCTCGTGCTATTATAAGTGATCGCGGTACGCATTTTTGTAACGATCAATTTGCCAAAGTCATGCTTAAGTATGGAGTTACCCATCGTCTTTCTACCGCGTATCACCCGCAAACGAGCGGTCAAGTTGAGGTTTCCAATCGTGGTTTGAAACATANATTTGGAACCCCTCGTGCTATTATAAGTGATCGCGGTACGCATTTTTGTAACGATCAATTTGCCAAAGTCATGCTTAAGTATGGAGTTACCCATCGTCTTTCTACCGCGTATCACCCGCAAACGAGCGGTCAAGTTGAGGTTTCCAATCGTGGTTTGAAACATATCTTAGAGAGGACCGTAGGAGAAAATCATGTTTCATGGGCCGATAAGTTAGATGATGCATTATGGGCTTTCCGCACCGCTTACAAAACCCCCATCGGGTGTACTCCTTATAAGTTGGTGTATGGAAAGGCTTGTCACTTGCCCATTGAGTTAGAGCATAAGGCCTACTGGGCCTTAAAACATGCTAATTTTGACCTCAGAACCGCGGGTGATCATCGTAAAGTTCAATTAAATGAGTTAACCAAACTTCGTGATCAAGCCTACGAAAATTCTTTGATCTACAAAGAGAAAACGAAGAGGATTCATGATTCCAAAATCAAAAACCGCGTTTTCAACATTGGTGATCAAGTTCTTCTTTTCAATTCTTGATTGAAGATTTTCTCGGGCAAACTCAAAACCCGTTGGTCAGGACCGTTCACCGTTACCCATGTTTTTCCTTATTGCACCATCGAGTTAGCTCAACCCGATGGTCCCAACTTTAAGGTGAACGGTCATCGTCTCAAACATTACTTCGGAGGGGATATACCACCCGTGGTTGTCCCGGATCTCCAAACTTTCCCTAAGGACAATTGAATTCGGGGATCGAGTCAAGCTACGTGACTCGGTAATAAAAAACAAAGCGCTTCGTGGGAGGCAACCCATGCTTATCCATCTATCTTTTTCTTTTCTAATAAGTGACGTGAGGAGGGGCGACCTCTTCCATTTCTCGTGTTTCGTGGTTATTTGTGTATGTCCAGGATTTACCCCGATTTATGAAGACTCTCGTGCTCGTTGTTTTCTCCACTCGAGTTTCATTCATCGTTGCTTCTACGGGAAATCCAAATATCCTAATCTTATCGACTAACGTTTATCTTTTGGCATAATTAATAAACGGCCTTAGATTTTTGTTAGGATTACCCTTACCTTTGAAACATTGAGGACAATGTTTAACTTTAGTCTGGGGGGGGGTGAATTTTCGATTTGATTTTTGCCTTGTACTTTCATGATAGTCGTTTACTCTCGCAACCCCGTTTTTCCTAACAAAGAAAAAAATGATGAAAATGTTGTGAAAAAGCACAAAAAAATATGAAAAAAATGAAAAAATTGTGCTAAAATATAATAAGTTTTGACACCATGTTTGACTGTCCGCTGGTGAGAGTAAGAATAAAACTTTTGACTTGATCCGGGCGTGTTGAGCCCTAGCTTGTTCCCTTAACCAATGTAATCTTAAAATTCGATTATCGGCTAAGCATTCGCGGATCTCATTATTTGAGATTTTAAGTTTGCGAAGAACGCGAAATGATAGAGTTTATTTAGAAGTTAGATGCTAAGCGTGGAGTAGTTGGTTCTCTTTAGAGCTCATCGAAGGTACTTGTGGGTTTTTGCTCCCACAAAATTGTTTCACCCCATATATTGTGTAAAATAATTAAAGATATTAGGTTTTGGCGATACTTAGTTTTTGGTTCTTGTCAAAAGGATCCTTGCTTATGAGAGTTGGGTACACATCAAGGTACTGCCAGTGTTACGATGTAATAGACTATCACATCTTGCCAGCTCGCAACCGATTTTGGGATTGTTATAAAAGCCGTAGGACTTGGGGTTTGGCAACTAATGAATGTATGAACAAATAAAGAATATAATCCAAAGCCATAAAAGTTTTCTACATCTTGCCGGTTCGCAGCCGATGTTGTAGACTTCAAAAAGGCAGAGGAAATTCCAAGGTCATAATAGACTATTACATCTTGCCGGTTCGCTGCCGATGTTGTGATTGTTATAAAAGGCCAAGGACTAATATGTTAAAGTGCTTGAAATAATAATAAAAAAAAATGCCAAACCTTGACTCCGGGGAGGTCCTAATAAAAGCTTCTGTCTCTGGACTCGTAGATGAGTTGTTTCGGTCGCCAATAAAAGGGATACTCCTCAAAATCGTGTTAAATCAGAGACCTTGATGAGGAAAATACAAAAATAGTAGTATTGATTAGTATAAGGAATAAAATGGAAAATCGGGGCGTTTTGGGGAATAAATGATTTCGTAATCTCTTTTGAACGTTTGGCTACTTTCCAAAGTTAGTAAAAAGGGATATGAAATTATTTATCTCAAAAGCGTGAATTGATCACATTGCGTGAGGACACGGCAATACGTTAGTCTGGGGGATTTTGGTGTATGCTTATTCATACACATTTTCGTTACCAAATTAAGACCAAAACGACCAAAAACTAACCATAAATGCCAAATATCTTGTGTTTTTGTGTTTGTGAACGTGCAGGTACGGATATTTCAAATATGGACATAAATCAAGGAAAACTGACAAAAACGAGCACGAGAATGGAAAGTGTCAAAAGCCGAAGCCGGGGAAGTCAATTGGTCAAAAGAAAAGCTCAAAATGACAAAATCAATCTTTAAGATTTATAAAGTTGCAAAAATGGTCCTTGGAAGAAGTTTGAAGAATTTGTCGACTTTGGTCCCTCCACTTTCAGCAATTGTCAAAAAATAGTCCTTGTGAAGATTATTTGAAGAAATGACAATTCTAGCCCTTCAACTATCAAAGATGGACACAAGTAGCCCTTGGATCACACTTTGGAAAAATGGCAGAAGAGGTCCCTTAATTTTCAGATTATACACTTTTGGTCCTTGCATTTTCACTAAACTATATCCTAAATCCTAATACAAACCAACCGGACCCTTACATTATTTTAAACCCAACACCCTTAAACCCCTAAACCCAAAGCCCAGTAACCAAAGCCCAAACAACCTTTAGACCCGGCCACTTAACCCATTACCATCCAACCCGACCCTGCCACACATTTAATACTTTTTAAACTTACCCGCCCCCCTTTTACCCTCAACCCAGAAAAAAATATTGTTCCAAGAACCCTAATTCACCCAGCTCCAAAATTACCACAATTAAGGGTAAATTGGACATTCGACTAGTGTTTCTAAAAGATATCTGACTTGTCAGACCTGCCAGAGTGGCAATCCGTGTGGGTATGCGTGCCAATGATTGGGTAATCATTTAATTTAACGGCTGATATGAATGGATTGGAGGCCAAGCTTGATCCAAGGGCTAATATAGACTCAAAGTAACACAAAAGTCACCTGGATCAGTGACGTGGAAGGCTAGAAGCATCCTCAACTTCACCCCTTCATTCCTATATATACCCCCTCCTACACAGATCATAGTGTGTGGGTTTTTAGATAATGTTATGCTGTCAATTTATGTTTTCAAATGTAATCTCAGTACAATAGTGTAATCAAGTTTTTAGTTAATGAAATTCAATTTACATTTTATATAATTTGTCTTATTTAGTTAAACTCTCAATTAAGTTTAATAATTGTTGTTTGCTAGTTTTCACTGTTTTATAAGAGCAGAAGCTTATTTCTCATGCTTTAAAAGTTAATTTAGGTTTGTTTAAATCTTATATCAAAAATCTAAAAAAAAAAATCAGAAAAACATTAAAAAAACCAAAAATATGTTTCATAATTCAAACCTTAGCTTCAAATAGCTAGTTTTTGCTTAGATCAGGCTCATTTTAGCTTTAATATAGCTTTTGTGAGTCCTTAGTAGGTGTTAAATAGATCAAACCTCTCAAAAACCAAAAAAAAAGTCAAAAAGTCAAACTCAGCTTATTTAATAAACTGAACTAATTCAGAAGAAGCAGAAGCTGATTTATAAGCCTATCCAAACATAGGCTACTGTGGAGTATACCCCTACTCAGTAGGGCTTTGGCTTTTAGTAAGGATCTCAATTTCATTTTTAGTACTTCACTCATTTCATAGTATAGATCTATAATTTGTAGTTGTTACTGTTCCATTGATGCTAGTTAATCATTATTGTTGCTTATTTTAGTAGTCTACATCATCTTATAGTTGTTTGAATTGATTTGCATTTGTATTGCTTTTGTTCTGTCTCATATCTGTGATAGTACTAGATCTGAGTTGATTGCTTCTTTTGTGATTAAGATCTGTGGTACTGGTTCATTTAGGCTTGTTTGATCATAATCTGAACTTGTGTGGTTGTTTGATATTGTAATACTCATAGTTGCTTCAATAAATTTGCATATCAGTTGATTAAGGGGTGTTTGGCATAGGGTATTTAGTTAAGCTAGCTTGTTTTTCAATTGGTATTGCTTGTTTAGACACAACACTTAGGGTAATATTAGAGTTATAAAGGCATAAAATCAGTAGGTTAATTGGCAAAAAGTCAATTTGCTTTGAATCATTCATTACAGATAGCATAGAGTAGTATTAGGTTATATAATCTTTAGTATACTTTCATAAGTTGTTTAGATAGCTTAGTTTAGGTTCACAGAAGCTAGTTACAACTTATCTAATCATTTAGGGTAGATTAAGTTTCATTTTAGTCAAAGTTTCATACAGTTTTCAAAAAATCAAAAAGTCAAAAAAAATATATTGAACTCAGAAATAGCACAAACTTTTAGAGCACTTGTAGTATTCATTAGTGATTGGAAATAGGTTTGGATTGGTGTTCTGAGTAGTTTGCCAGCTTTTGAATCTAGATCAACAAGAAAATCTTAGTGTGGAACTCATTAGCTTATCTCAAATTAAGCTCAATGTAGCTTGTCTGCTGAATAGCTCACATGCGACATGCTACTCAGTTTTCTAGCCAACTTCACCAGCTTTTATTGAGCTATCTAGTTGAGCTTTTAGGTTCATTTTTGGGGCAAAAGGTACTTAAGCCAACTACCTCTAAGAATCTGCTTTTAGATTTCACTTTAGAGCTTATTAGGACTGCTTATCTTAGTCTGCTAGTTGGCCTCAAAAGCTAGTTTGTCTGATTTTTCTATTTAGTAGCATTTGATAATTATAGCTTGTGCACTGAGTTTCTTTGCTTGAGCTGAGCTTCATTAAGTGTGTTTGAGCTTTTTTCATAGTCCTGTGCCTTTTGGTTTTGATTTGTGCTTATTTGGAACTTATAAGTGCTTATTTGAATCTATTTAGCCTTCATTTGCATGATTCTGAATGAAATTTGGTCCTATTTGAGTGTTTCTGAGCTTATTTGAGTCCTGAGGTCATTTGTTGAAAGTTTGACAAAATTTGGTCAAAGTGCTTATTTATAAGCACTTAATTCAAACTGCTTTTTGCTCAATTCAGCACTTTTCTGCTTATTTTTCAAAACTTTTTGTTTCCAGTAGCTTTAGAATACTATAAATGCTATATCAGAAAGATTTGCACTTATCATATATTTAGAGTAGATAATAATCAAATTATTTGCATTTATAAATGTTATTAAAAATGAGTTATTAACATTCATTTGTAACCATGTA
This sequence comes from Artemisia annua, assembly GCA_014162995.1. Lineage (NCBI taxonomy): Eukaryota > Viridiplantae > Streptophyta > Magnoliopsida > Asterales > Asteraceae > Artemisia > Artemisia annua. The sequence goes on from LBNU01007344.1 coordinate 111,652, forward strand.
GAAAATCATATGTGATTTGTACTCGTCAATTATTATTACCAATGTAAATAAAATGTAAACACAATGTAGAGTAAAAATCATTACAAGTTTAATGATAAAATAACACAAAATGTATCAAGCTAATATTATTATCATTTGTAAATGTAGGGTTGACTACAAATTTTTTTAAAAAGTAAAAGATATAATAACATAACAAATACACACACATAATATATTATAAGACTTCAATGTTTTCTATAAAGATATGTTTTAAATCTCTAAAAAATCATAAATGATAGTGTTGACTCCTCCCAAACTAACCAGTTAACCAGGTGTGGTCAACAAGTCAAATCTGAGAGAGGAGAGATCAATTTATGATCTGTTGAAAGCACAGTGTTCTCACGGGTCGTTAAGTCCCAACGAGATTGAAATTGTGTTTGGAAAACGTTTTGGGAATGAGTGATTGGGAATAGTAACCAGATAAAGATTTTGATTGATTTTTACACTAATGATTGCTTGGAATGATAATTAAACAGTATTAACAAATACAAAAATGCAAATAATCCTAAAAACCTAAATGCGTACTGGAAAAGTGGGAAAATGCAAAAATAAACTTCAGGGGGTAAAAATGCAACTTTTACAAACTTAAAATAAAAAGAAAATTAAATTAAAAAGAAAATTATTGTTTTGATTATTTTAATATTTAAATATTAATTAATTACTAAAACTATTTAAAAAGTTAATTAAAACTAATTAAAGTTAAAATAAAAATGATTAAGATTACAAATTTAAATTATAAAATTGCAAAGTTAATTTCTAAAAATCTAAAATGACTTAAAAGAAATATAAAAATTGAAAATAAATATTTTTGTCTTCTTCTGAATTAAATATTAATTAATTACTAATTATACTAATTAAACTAATTTAAATAATTTAAATTACTAATAATACTAAAAATGACTTAGAAAATTATGAAATATTTTATAAAACTAATTAACCATTATAGGAATATTAAAAAATTATAAAAAATTTATAAAAACTATTATTTCACTATTTTATTAATTATTTACTTAATTATTAATTAAAAACTATTTAAACTAATTTAAATGAGAATAATAGTAAATTAATAGAGAAAATTACAAATCCAATTTTTACAGAATCTAAATAATGTGTACAAGCTAGGAAAATTATAAAAACTGGATCTGAGATTAACTTTATATACTTAAACTATTTTCTTTTTGGTTTTCTAATTAAAACTAATTTAACTAATATTAATTATTATAATTACTAAATGAAAAGATAAAAATCTAAGAAAATTATTATAAATACTACAAGTGACAGGGAACTTATGAAAATTATAAAAATGATAATTGCTTTTTGAAAAAGCTGAACAATAAGCCAAATGGCTTAAATAGAAGCTATACTTTATTAAAAGTGATTATTTTTAGAATTTTCTTTTTGACAGAAGATTATATAATGAAAATAACCAACTTTTATGAAAACACTTTTTACAGAACTTAAAAATAAGCAATTTGGACACTAAAAAGCTTAACAGATTATATTTTTGGATTTTTGGAAATGCAAAAGCTTCTAATAAGCTCTACAGTACAAACAAGCTACAAATAAAGATGCAAACAACTAATATGAACACAAGTTAAGCTAAAGGAACTGAAAAAGCACAGTGGATAAGCCAAGATAAGTAAATAAGCAATTCCAAAATGCCACAGATACAAACAGACTAAAGTGCTATCTTATGAGCCTAGTGGGGACCACAAATAAGTTCAGAGATCCAAAAGAGCTTTTGAACCAATAAGCCAACCTGGGGAGCTTTCAAATAAGCCAAAAATCAAGCCTTGACTCCTACAAATAAGCCCTGTGTGAGCTTATGAAATTTGGCCAAACTCTCAGTGTATACTGACCACTCAGTATACACTGTCAAATGGGACTAAAAAGAAGCTAGGTGCAGCCCTATCAAATAAGCTTGAAAATGAAATAAGCACTGAACTATCAAGATTGGTTGCTTGACTTTCCAAAAATCCAAGAATCATGCACTGGGGCCCACTAATAAGCTCTATGGAAGCTTATGAAGATGGGTAAAAAGCTGTGACACAGGGGAGGTTACAGACCAAAGGGGGTACTTTAACACTGCTTATTTATAAGCAAATGGATTCCAAAATGGAATTTTCTTTTTGAAATATATAAACAAGCAACAAAATAACACAAATCCACAAAAACTTTGGATTTCCAATCTGTAATGAATCCTACAGATCAAAAAGAAAAACTTGCCATTTTACTGAGTATGCAATTTTGACTTTTGAGAAAACAATAAGAGTTTGACTTTTATGAACTTTGATCTTGATTTTCTTACTGATTATGTTATATTAGACTATAATAAGACTAAATTAAGCTAAAACAAACACTTGTGAACANATTTGAAATTGAAATGCCAAAACAGAACATGAACTTAAGTACTTGAGTTTTTTGATTAAAAAGAGATCAAATTACATTAAAGGAACAGATTACAAAGCTTTTGAAAGGATTACAACTACTAAGAACTACAATTTAACTAATTCGACACTAAATTGAACTAAATGACTACACAGTCTTCAATTCTCTTTCTTCTTCCTTTTATAGAGCTCCATTAGGGTTTTCTATGATCTCTGAGTGAATTCTTGACCATTGGATGCTTCATCTTTAATCTGAGCCCTTGATTGAGATTTTGGCGCCAAAAATGAGAAAGGGAATAACTATTTTTAATAGCAATTTGGGGGTGGTGCATTTATTGCATTTGGCTTGTTAGGTGCATGGTGGGTTGGGCGGTGGATGTGATGGAGATGGTGGGGGTGGTGGAGGTGATAGTTTGCAGGCACAAGTGGGAGGGAGAGGGTGAGAGGTGGGAACGGGGAAGGGGTGTTTGTTTATAACTAAGGGGGTGATTGGGCCAGTGAAGGGATTGGGCCAAGGAAAGGGTTTGGGCCAAGGGGAAAAGAAAAGGGTGGGTCTGGTTGTAGAATGGGTTGGATTTGTTTTGGGCTTTGGGGTTTAATAGATAAAGGGTCCGTTTGGTTTTATGATTTGTAACAAGGACCAATGTTGTAATTTTGGATTTTTAGGGACTGATTTTGTCAACTCTCCAAATTTAATCCAAGGGTGAATTTTTCCAAATGTGAATAGTGTGAGGACCTCTGTTGACTTTTTCCACTTTTTGATTCTTTTGGGACCTTTTCTGCCAACTTTGAAACTTGAGGGACCATTTATGTAATTTTACCAAACTTTTCACCCAAGGACTATTTTTGCCAATGTTTCACAATACAAGGACCATAATTGTTATTTTCCAAAAGATTTTAATCCCAGGGGAATTTTTGACACTTTTGCAAAGTTCAGGGACTAAACTTGTAAACTTTTGAAACTTTTCATCAAAGGACTAATTATGACAACTTGTGATTTTCTAAGGACTTTGGTTGACTTTTCTTTCAAAATAAATGCTTAGGGACTAGATTTGACAAGTTTTGAAAGTTGAGGGACTGAAACTGCCAATTGTGCAAACTTTGTTCGTTTTTATTTGTTTTCAGACATTTTGCATCTAAAACATATAAAACACAACCCTGGGATATTTTCAGTATTTTGATGCATATTTGGTTGTTTTTGGATGTTTTGGCAGCTCAGATAAGACAAAAAAGATGAGTATTTACACACTCATCAATCCCCCACACTAAAATATTGCTAGTCCCTAGCAATCTTTTATGAAGACTTAATGGATTTGATGTCTCTTTACCAAAAGCCATTACATCTGGAGTAACCAAATGTTTTAGTTCAAGTAAGAACCATGGTACACTGATAACCATATGATTTTGAGCAAATCATTAGCTATAAACGGATTTGATTTGTCTTTACCAGAAGCCGTTTGCTTCTGGACTAGCCAACTCTTCACGATTCTAAGATATGGTGAGCTGAATACCATGCAATTTTTGGCAAATTGCAAGCCGTAAACGGATTTGAGATATCTTTACCGGGAGCCGTTTGCTCTCGGATTAGCCAGACCTTTTGTGGATGAGACATGGTGGACTGATGACCATTTGTCGTGTTAGTGCAAAGCACTCACACCAGAAAAATTTTTTGGCCAAAATGAGGGAATTAAGGCATTTTAGATGGAAAAAACGTGATCAAATTCGCCAGAATTTCCCCCCCCCCCCACACTAGAATTGAATATTGTCCTCAATATTCAAAGTCCCGGCCATTATGCCGATACTTTGAGATGTAACACGTTTAGATTGAGGCAAGTGTGGGAACCAACAAAAAATAAGCTTCTTAAATTGAAGCTATCACTTCTTTTAAAGTGATGATGATGATTTATTTATTTATTTATTTATTTATTTATTTATTTTTATTTATTATTTATTTATTTTTTGAAACTTATGTACATGCAGGGGCCATCTCCCCCACACTAAGATGGTAGAAAGTAGAAAGAAGTAAGAAACATGGGTGAAAAAACCCGTGGCATGCTAATTTTTTGATCACCAAGTCACTAGCTTGACTCGATCCCCGCATTCATTGGTTCATGGGGAAAGTTTGGAGATCCGGGACAACCATGGGTGGTATGTCCTCTCCAAAGTAGTGCTTTAGCCGATGGCCATTCACTTTGAAATTTGGACCGTCGGGTTGAGATAACTCAACGGTACCATATGGATATACTTTAGTAATGGTGAATGGTCCAGTCCAACGGGTTTTGAGTTTTCCCGAGAAGATCTTTAACCGAGAATTGAAAAGAAGGACTCGATCACCAACGTTGAAAACGTGGTTTTTTATTTTTGAGTCATGAATCTTCTTTGTCTTTTCTTTGTAGATCAAAGAGTTCTCGTATGCCTGATCACGAAGTTCATTTAATTCATTCAGCTGAACTTTACGGTGATCACCCGCTGTCTGGAGATCGAAGTTAGCATGTTTCAAGGCCCAGTAGGCTTTGTGCTCAAGCTCAATCGGTAGATGACACGCCTTTCTGTATACAAGCTTGTAAGGAGTACACCCGATGGGTGTTTTGTAAGCTGTACGGAAGGCCCAGAGTGCATCATCTAGCTTATCCGACCAAGAGGCACGGTTTTCACCTACTGTCCTCTCCAGAATCCTTTTAATACCACGGTTCGAAACCTCCACTTGCCCACTTGTTTGGGGGTGATACGCAGTGGAAAGACGGTGAGTTACACCGTACTTTTGCATGACTTTATCAAATTTGTCATTGCAAAAATGTGTACCACGATCACTAATAATGGCGCGTGGAGTTCCGAACCTAGCAAAAAGAGATTTCAAAAATTTTACAACAACTCTGGCATCATTGGTGGGTAAAGCTTTCGCCTCAACCCATTTTGACAAGTAGTCAACGGCCATGAGTATGTATTTGTTTCCTCGAGATGATGGAAATGGCCCCATAAAGTCAATGCCCCATATGTCAAAGATTTCACAGACTTGGATGGCGTTTTGAGGCATCTCGTTAGTCTATGAAATATTCCCATGACGCTGACAAGCGTCACAAGCTTTGAAAAAATCCTGGGCATCTTTATAGATCGTGGGCCAGTAGAAACCAGAATCAAACACCTTCTTGGCGGTGTAGTTTGGATTATGATGTCCCCTTGTGGGTCCATCATGACAAGCTTTGAGAATATCCATGGCTTCTTGGCCATGGACACACCGCTTGATGACTTGATCGGCACAGATTTTGAACAAGAAGGGGTCGTCCCAGAAGTAATGTTTGATGTCTTTAAAGAATTTGTTTTTCTGTTTGGACGTCATCCCCTTCACAACAAAGTTACCCGCATGGTAGTTTGCAAAGTCGGCAAACCATGGGGTAGTAGAGTCACCACGAAAAGAAACCGCATTGAGTGTCTCGAGAGGAAACATTTCATTTATTTCCTTTTTCTCGAACACATCCTGGTGAGGGTTTTCTAATCGGGATAGATGATCAGCTGCTAGGTTCTCAGCTCCTTTTTTATCACGGATAATGATATCAAATTCTTGCAGGAGGAGAACCCATCGGAGTAATCTCGGCTTTGCATCTTGTTTGGCAAAGAGATATTTCAGGGCCGAGTGATCTGTATACACTATGCATTTGGTCAGGATTAAGTAAGGCTGGAATTTTTCAAAAGCATACACCACGGCTAATAACTCTTTTTCCGTTGTGGTGTAATCATTCTGAGTCTCGTTCATAGTTTTGCTTGCATAGTGTATGGGCTGAAAATGTTTTGTTTTACATTGCCCCAAGACCGCACCTATAGCAAAATCACTTGCATCGCACATGAGTTCAAAAGGCAGGTCCCAATCGGGGGCAACTAAGATCGGTGCTTCTGTGAGCTTTTTCTTGAGAGTTTGAAAAGCTTCGATGCACTCGGGAGAAAAGATGAAAAGGAGCATCTTTTTCAATAAGATGTGTCATGGGCCGGGCGATTTTGGAAAAATCTTGTATGAATCGACGATAGAATCTGGCATGACCTAGGAAGCTCCTGACACCTTTAACTGTGGTGGGATGAGGTAGTTTAGCAATGACATCGAATTTGGCTCTGTTGACCTCAATCCCGTTCTTAGAAATCTTATGGCCGAGGACAATGCCTTTTTTGACCATAAAGTGGCTCTTCTCCCAATTTAGACAGAGATTGGTGTCTTCACATCGTTTGAGCATGTTATCTAAGAGACATTATTGAAAAGAATTCCCAATGACCGAGAAATCATCCATAAAGACCTCCATAGTTTTCCCGATCATGTCGTGAAATATGGCCATCATACACCGTTGGAACGTGCCTGGAGCATTACATAAGCCAAAAGGCATACGTCGGTAGGCAATAGTTCCGTAGGGTCATGTAAAGGTAGTCTTTTCTTGGTCCTTCGGATCAATGGGAATCTGGAAGTAACCCGAGAAACCGTCTAGGAAACAATAGTACTCGTTTCCTGCTAATCTTTCGAGCATCTGGTCCATGAAGGGTAGAGGAAAATGGTCTTTACGGGTGGCGTCATTTAACTTGCGATAGTCAATGCATACTCTCCACCCCGTAACCAATCGAGTTGGAATCAACTCGTTTTCTTCATTTGTGACAACAGTAATGCCACCCTTTTTTGGAACGCAATGAATGGGGCTAACCCAAGGACTGCCAGAGATAGGGTAAATCAATCCGGCATCAAGAAGTTTGATAACCTCTTGTTTGATAACCTCGTGAATTTTAGGATTAACCCGTCTCTGTTGTTGAACTGCTGGTTTGAAGTCATCCTCCATTAAGATTTTGTGGGTACAGAATTTAGGATTAATACCCTTTATATCGGAGAGTTTCCAAGCAATTGCTTGCTTGTGTGACTTTAGAACCTTTATGAGAGTAGCTTTTTCCTCATCTTTTAAGTCTTTAGCAATAATGACGGGTAATTTATCATCACCCTCCAGAAATGCGTACTCGAGATGAGGTGGTAAGTCCTTAAGTTCGACCTCAGGAAAATCAGTAGTTTTCTCAACAGACTTGATTTCCTCGTTATGAAGTTTTTGTGGAAGAACGGGAGGGTGGGAGGGATCTTCATTCAACAACTTCTCAAGGAGAAGTATATCCCTGTCCGAGTCAATCTCTTGGTTATCAATTCCCTCGGGAATCGAATCACTCTTGAGAAAGGCCTCTATTACCTCCAAGATGAAGTCACTTCCCTCAAACGGAGTTAGGGAAGGAGAAGAATTAGCAATGATAGGTTGAGAAGAGGGAGTGGGATTGCCACTCGAAGAATTATCGGTGAAACCAAGAATTTCCTGAGAATACTCTTCCGAAGCAATATCGATGACATCGATTCTGTTAATTTCTGCGGAGTCATAATTGGAAGAGTATCTCGAAGTCTGATCAAGATTGAATGTGATGGCTTCATTACCAACACGCAGTGTGATTTCTTCATCAAAGACATCGATCAGAGCACGGCCCGTTCTTAGGAATCCCCTCCCTAAAATGAGAGGAACCCTCGGGTCTGCATCGAAGTCAACAATCACGAAATCTACTGGAAAATTGAACTTTCCTACATTCACGAACACATCCTCAGCAATACCGAGGGGACGAGATATAGAGCGATCTGCAAGCTCGAGAGTCATACAGGTAGGAGTAAGTGCCGGAAGAGAAAGCTTCTTCCAGACTGAGTGAGGCATCAGGTTGATGCTTGCGCCAATATCGGCCAAGGCATAGCATTCAACCATCCCCGGGAAAATGCATGGTATAAGGAATTTCCCGGGATCTCCCAGCTTTTCGGGAAGCTGTTTCAACAAAACTGCAGAGCAGTTTTCGTTTAAAGGAGTTTTTGCCATCTCGAACAGTTTTTCCTTGTTGGTTAACATATTTTTGATCGTTGAAGCAAACTTGGGCATCAGAAGAAGAGCATCCGCGAAGCTTATGTCAAAATGTAATTCTTTGAAAATTTGGAAAAATTTGTCCAGTTGGTGACTAGCTTTCTCGCGGAGTTTTTGATCTTGTAAACGTGATGGATAAGGAATCGAGGGTTTGGGATTTTGTTTCTCAACTGGAGGTTCAAAAACAACTCCAGGTTTGGACTTGGGTTTCGGGACCGGGACAACTTGAGGGTGGACATCANAGAAGAAGAGCATCCGCGAAGCTTATGTCAAAATGTAATTCTTTGAAAATTTGGAAAAATTTGTCCAGTTGGTGACTAGCTTTCTCGCGGAGTTTTTGATCTTGTAAACGTGATGGATAAGGAATCGAGGGTTTGGGATTTTGTTTCTCAACTGGAGGTTCAAAAACAACTCCAGGTTTGGACTTGGGTTTCGGGACCGGGACAACTTGAGGGTGGACATCATCGGTATCTCCGTTATTAGTAGGAAGTACCGTGTCCGTAGTAACCTCAGGTTCACGTTCCGCTACCTGTGTAGGAAGAGAATAAGGGGTAGCAGGAGCCGTGGGTCCTTTGTATGAAACTCCACTTCGGGTGGTGATCGCCTTAACATCGCCCCTCGGGTTAGCGATCGTGTTGCTCGGAAGTGTTCCTATGCCTGAGGGTCGATCATTTAAAGACTTCTTGAGTTCGGAGATCTGGCTGACCAACAACTTGTTCATTTCTTCTTGGGACTTCATGAATTGCTTAAGCAACTCATCAGATGAAGGCCCAGTTGGAACAATGGCTTGAGTTTGATTGTTAGGAACATTTTGAGCCCGATTGTTTTGAAAATTCCCATGATGTTGGTTATTACCCTGAAAATTGTTTCCCTGATGAAAATTTCCCTGATTATGAAAATTATTACCCTGATTACCATGACCTTGATTTCTTTGAAAATTTCCTTGGTTTTGAAAGCCCTGGTTATGACCGGAATTGAAATTCCCTTGGTTGTTAAAACCTTGGTTCATTCGATTTTGGTTTTGATTTTGATGAAAATTTTGGTTCCGGTTTTGAGCATTTTGGTTGTGAGACTGATTAAAACCGGGTGGTCCAAGGAAATTGTTGGAACGATAGCTTAGGAGATTACGGTCCCCCTGTGGTTGGTAAGAGTTACCCCCCGCATTGTAGGAACCTTGAGCAGCATATACGTTCTCGTGAGTGAAGCCACCGGTGGCTGGGCACTCAGTATAAGGATGTGGACCACCACATGTTTCACAACTGTGACTGACAGCTCTGACTTGATGATTGATGTTCTGATTAGATTGATGCATTCTCAACACAGCAGTGGACAAATCATCCATCTTTTTAGTGAGAGCAGCTATTTTAGAGGAGGCTGGAGTGACAGATTTACATGAATTATTCCTCTCAGCTGAGGAATCCCAGAAATTATGGTGGGCAGTCATGTTTTCAATAAGATCATAGCACTCCTCGGGGGTCCTTTTCATAAAGGTCCCTCCAACAGCAGCATTGATCGTGTCACGATGACGGAGAGTCAAACCATTGTAGAAAGTATCTATAATGGTGACTAGAAGCATGTTATGATTTGGACATTGATCAATTGCAAGCTTATAGCGTTCCCATGCCTCAAATAAGGACTCATCGGGAAGCTGTCTGAAGTTGCTAATATCATTTCCCAAACTAACCGGTTAACTAGGTGTGGTCAACAAGTCAAATCTGAGAGAGGAGAGATCAATTTATGATCCGTTGAAAGCACAGTGTTCTCACGGGTCGTTAAGTCCCAACGAGATTGAAATTGTGTTTGGAAAACGTTTTGGGAATGAGTGATTGGGAATAGTAACCAGATAAAGATTTTGATTGATTTTTACACTAATAATTGCTTGGAATGATAATTAAACAGTATTAACAAATACAGAAATGCAAATAATCCTAAAAACCTAAATGCGTACTGGGAAAGTGGGAAAATGCAAAAATAAACTTCAGGGGGTAAAAATGCAACTTTTACAAACTTAAAATGAAAAGAAAATTAAATTAAAAAGAAAATTATTTTTTTGATTATTTTAATATTTAAATATTAATTAATTACTAAAACTATTTAAAAAGTTAATTAAAACTAATTAAAGTTAAATTAAAAATGATTAAGATTACAAATTAAAATTATAAAATAGCAAAATTAATTTCTAAAAATCTAAAATGACTTAAAAGAAATATAAAAATTGAAAATGAATATTTTTGTCTTTTTCTGAATTAATATTAATTAATTACGAATTATACTAATTAAACTAATTTAACTAATTTAAATTACTAATAATAATAAAAATGACTTAGAAAATTATGAAATATTTTATAAAACTAATTAACATTATAGGAATCCTAAAAAATTATAAAAAAGTTATAAAAACTATTATTTCACTATTTTATTAATTATTTACTTAATTATTAATTAAAAACTATTTAAACTAATTTAAATGAGAATAATAGTAAATTAATAGAGAAAATTACAAATCCAATTTTTACAGAATCTAAATAATGTGTACAAGCTAGGAAAATTATAAAAATGGATCTGAGATTAACTTTATATACTTAAACTATTTTCTTTTTGGTTTTCTAATTAAAACTAATTTAACTAATATTAATTATTATAATTACTAAATGAAAAGATAAAAATCTAAGAAAATTATTATAAATACTACAAGTGACAGGGAACTTATGAAAATTATAAAAATGATAATTGCTTTTTGAAAAAGCTGAACAATAAGCCAAATGGCTTAAATAGAAGCTATCACTTTATTAAAAGTGATTATTTTTAGAATTTTCTTTTTGACAGAAGATTATATAATGAAAATAACCAACTTTTATGAAAACATTTTTTACAGAACTTAAAAATAAGCAATTTGGACACTAAAAAGCTTAACAGATTATATTTTTGGATTTTTGGAAATGCAAAAGCTTCTAATAAGCTCTACAGTACAAACAAGCTACAAATAAAGATGCAAACAACTAATATGAACACAAGTTAAGCTAAAGGAACTGAAAAAGCACAGTGGATAAGCCAAGATAAGTAAATAAGCAATTCCAAAATGCCACAGATACAAACAGACTAAAGTGCTATCTTATGAGCCTAGTGGGGACCACAAATAAGCTCAGAGATCCAAAAGAGCTTTTGAACCAATAAGCCAACCTGGGGAGCTTTCAAATAAGCCAAAAATCAAGCCTTGACTCCTACAAATAAGCCCTGTGTGAGCTTATGAAATTTGGCCAAACTCTCAGTGTATACTGACCACTCAGTATACACTGTCAAATGGGACTAAAAAGAAGCTAGGTGCAGCCCTATCAAATAAGCTTGAAAATGAAAAATAAGCACTGAACTATCAAGATTGGTTGCTTGACTTTCCAAAAAGCCAAGAATCATGCACTGGGGCCCACTAATAAGCTCTATGAAAGCTTATGAAAATGGGTATAAAGATGTGACACAGGGGAGGTTACAGACCAATGGGGGTACTTTAACACTGCTTATTTATAAGCAAATGGATTCCAAAATGGAATTTTCTTTTTGAAATATGTAAACAAGCAACAAAATAACACAAATCCACAAAAACTTTGGATTTCCAATCTGTAATGAATCCTACAGATCAAAAAGAAAAACTTGCCATTTTACTGAGTATGCAATTTTGACTTTTGAGAAAACAATAAGAGTTTGACTTTTATGAACTTTGATCTTGATTTTCTTACTGATTATGTTATATTAGACTATAATAAGACTAAATTAAGCTAAAACAAACACTTGTGAACAGATTTGATGAGATTTGGACTTAGAACTTTTGACAGATTAAGGGTTGAATGAGATTAGAGGCCAATTTGACTTTTTTGTAAAAGACCACCGAGGTTTATGATTGTTCTGAACTAATGTGGTCCTAAGTGACATGTACCAAGCAAGAACAACAACTCAAACACACTGGATCACAATTATGACAGCAAAACCAAACAACCTTTTTACTGAACTAGTATTTGATTTTCAAAAGGATTTGATGATTTAGACCATGAAACTGTATCCAAAGACTAACTTATGATGTATTAAGTACAGATTAATAGATAATCATTGACCATAACCACAAATACCCAAGATTAGAACTTATGCTAATTTGACAGTGAAAATGGAATTTTTAGCAACAATGCAAATCACTGAACAAGCCCAAGACTTTAAGCAATAATATCACTAACAAACACTAAATAAGCACAAAAAGCACAGAGAAAAGCTATAATAAGCACTAATACAGTAAAATGGAAATTTACACTAAAACTTGAAATTTAAGAAATTTAAAATGGAAAACCTCAACTCTAGCTAGACTAGAGTTTCTTTATGGTCAACAAGCTCCTAGCTTATCAGAGATAAGCTAGGTAAAAGTCCATCTTGCCCCTCCATTGTAGGCAACTTCCAAAGCTTCCACAGTCTAATGCAAAGGTACCCTGTGATATTTTGTTTTCTGAATTTTTTTACCTTTTTATGTTTTCTTATGATTACTATTAACCTAAGTGAGCTTATGACACAGTAACATTAAGCTTGGAACATCATTAAAGCCAAAACAGAATTTGAAGTTGAAATGCCAAAACAGAACATGAACTTAAGTACTTGAGTTTTTTGATTAAAAAGAGATCAAATTACATTAAAGGAACAGATTACAAAGCTTTTGAAAGGATTACAACTACTAAGAACTACAATTTAACTAATTCGACACTAAAATTGAACTAAATGACTACATAGTCTTCAATTCTCTTTATTCTTCCTTTTATAGAGCTCCATTAGGGTTTGCTATGATCTCTGAGTGAATTCTTGACCATTGGATGCTTCATCTTTAATCTGAGCCCTTGATTGAGATTTTGGCGCCAAAAATGAGAAAGGGAATAACTATTTTTAATAGCAATTTGGGGGTGGTGCATTTATTGCATTTGGCTTGTTAGGTGCATGGTGGGTTGGGCGGTGGATGTGATGGAGATGGTGGGGGTGGTGGAGGTGACAGTTTGCAGGCACAAGTGGGAGGGAGAGGGTGAGAGGTGGGAACGGGGAAGGGGGTGTTTGAATTGTTTATAACTAAGGGGGTGATTGGGCCAGTGAAGGGATTGGGCCAAGGAAAGGGTTTGGGCCAAGGGGAAAAGAAAAGGGTGGGTCTGGTTGTAGAATGGGTTGGATTTGTTTTGGGCTTTGGGGTTTAATAGATAAAGGGTCCGTTTGGTTTTATGATTTGTAACAAGGACCAATGTTGTAATTTTGGATTTTTAGGGATTGATTTTGTCAACTCTCCAAAGTTAATCCAAGGGTGAATTTTTCCAAATGTGAATAGTGTGAGGACCTCTGTTGACTTTTTCCACTTTTTGATTCTTTTGGGACCTTTTCTGCCAACTTTGAAACTTGAGGGACCATTTATGTAATTTTACCAAACTTTTCACCCAAGGACTATTTTTGCCAATGTTTCACAATACAAGGACCATAATTGTTCTTTTCCAAAAGATTTTAATCCCAGGGGCAATTTTTGACACTTTTGCAAAGTTCAGGGACTTAACTTGTAAACTTTTGAAACTTTTCATCAAAGGACTAATTATGACAACTTGTGATTTTCTAAGGACTTTGGTTGACTTTTCTTTCAAAATAAATGCTTAGGGACTAGATTTGACAAGTTTTGAAAGTTGAGGGACTGAAACTGCCAATTGTGCAAACTTTGTTCGTTTTTATTTGTTTTCAAACATTTTGCATCTAAAAGATATAAAACACAACCCTTGGATATTTTTAGTATTTTGATGCATATTTGGTTGTTTTTTGGATGTTTTGGCAGCTCAGATAAGACAAAAATGATGAGTATTTACACACTCATCAGTGTCTATATATAAGTTTAAAGCGAATGTTTTGTTATTCTTATAAAGATAAGTTGAGTATGGATTTTTGATATATTTTGTGAGCAAAAAAACCAATGTAAACGAATATATCTGAGTTTGTTTTTTAATATTGATTTTAATAATGTAAGGTTTTTTCACTTGAAGATATGTGTCACCGATATCCTAATGCCACTTAAGTAAACATAAATAAATAAAAATGTTTTGGTATAAGAATTAAAGATTATAAGTTCTAAAAATTTACAAACTTGGAAAACATAAGGCTTGTATACTAGTATTAAATGTTCAAAACCACATTAAGAACTATTAATGCTTACAAATGAAATTACAAACATTTGTAATTATCAATTTGTTTTTGAATATCGATAATCCTCTCTTGATACTCTAATATTTTTTTTTCTTTCGTTGGTCAATTGTGTCTGCACATCCCAATACTGTTTGTTCATCACGTACGTTTTCTGCTTCATTGACTTTTATTAACCTCCTAAGCTGATCAATCGATTGTGTGAGTCCACTATCTTTAAAATCTTCAGATGGAAAACCTTGATGTTCTTCTATACCAATATCCAAACTATATTCATGATTGCATTCTTCTCCATCTGCATAATACATTACTAACCATTTAAAAAAAAAAGGAAAAAAAAAAACTAATGATTATTTTGTACTCTATTAAAACCAAAGTGTCTAATGAATCAAACATTATTATATATATAAAATTCCTTTTACAAATACAAAAACATATTATATTAACAATTTTACAAACATTGAAAATTTTTAAAACTAATATCAATAATAACTCTTGATGGGCTTATCAAATATTAATACTGTCTAATAACACAATACCTTGTGAAGCGGTTTCAGAGTCGCGGTAGATGTCGAGATGACCATCAGGATTAAGCCAATCCATATTATTAGACATTGCACGTTCAATGTTTTCTAAGTGATATTCTAGTTCGAGTGCGCTTTTAGATCTTTCTTTGAGTAGGTTGAAAGCATCATTATTGATCCGTCTTAGTTCAACAACTATAATCAATTACAAAACAATTATGCAATAAAACATTAGATGAATTTTACAACCACATTTATGAGCTGATAATAATTATTGTCTATACTCAGATGAGATTATGTTACCTGACTTAGACTGAAAGTCAAAAATATTAAACTAAAAATTTTCATTAGTGGAATGTGTTTCGAAAAAGGTTTATTCATTCCCACCTTTTCTTTTTAATGATGTTTTAGTATTTTAAATGGTCTACATGATACCGTTACTCAATGGATATAAACTTACCACAATTTATATTAGCACATAAACACGATTTATAATATGAAAACAAATAAATTCTAAACTTATTACCATCAAGAAGTGGCTGTGAATCAATAGATGATGAACCATGTTCAAAACTTATTTAAAATTTCTGCTAACTATTTTTCTTACTTTGACACATGTAGATACTCTAACTTTTTAAAATAAATAAGATTTTTTGTTTTTAAACAATAATACTATATAATTAAATTTTTTCTGGAAAAACCCCAACATGGATTTATGGATATTTGCATGTACAGTTTGTGAACCTTTACCTGTAACATAATCATAAACCTTCATGGTTAAATTATTAAGATTTATGGACAATGCATGTAAACTTATCTAACAAAACAATCTCTTGTCAAGGAGTTTTAGAGTTTTTCTTCTACATGCTATTATTTTTTTATGGAGTGATAATTGTAATAAACTACATAACGATTATGCTATAACAAATGAAATCAAATATAAAACCACATTAATAAGAATATAACAACCCAATGAATAATTTTTTGTTGAAATTATACCTTCTAGAGGTGTATGAGAGTTTTTTTGCTCGGATACTGTCGAAAGTCTTGCAGAATGTCTTTGAGCTTGCATAATGTAATATATTTTACTGAATATAGCTTTGCAATATTTAATGTGAGAAGTTTGGTTATATTATTGTCTACATATACTGTCTAATTAGATTAAGGGTCTAATTAGATTAAGGATGCTGAAACTTTGTGATGATCTTCAAATAAACAATTATCTTTAATTTGGGAACAAAAAGGATTTATACAGTATACATTCTAAACTTATCTTCAAAATTATATCTTCTATAAATTAAACTTATATTTTAAAAAACACCACATATAAATTATCGTGAAAATTATATTTACAATTTTGGAAAATATATCAAAAAATAATTAATTTTTTTAATATATATATTTTTTTAATGGTGTCTTTGTATTATAAGTAAATGTATTAAAAGTCAAATATCTTTATTTTTAATGTTATATGTTTACCTTATTTGGTGCTAAAATTAAGGACCATTCTTTTATTTCAAATACATTATAAAAGAAGATACAATTGTCTTTTGTGAAACCTAAATTTGTTTTATTTTACCAATCATTTATCGTGAAGAAATATTAAACATGGATGTAAATTATTCATTGAACAAAAGTGCTAACAAAGAAAAAATAAATCAACAGACAATGAAGGTTTTTGTTTTATTAATTTTTAAAAATCTTTTATTAATGTTTTTAAGTGTTTGTTCTTTTGCTGATTTTTATTTTCGTATTGTTTTAATTTGCAGTCGTCAATGAAAACGGAACGTTAACTAATTGGATCAAGAGTTATTATGGCAGTCGTCTAATCAGTGTTCGTGACATGAAGAAGCTAATATTACAATTGTTAAAGGCAGATGCGTTATTTGAGCAACTGAAAGAATCTGGACATGATATTGACGATGATTACATGATTAATTTAGGATTATTTACAGATGATTAATGTATGTGTTTTTAAATTTTAAAACCGTGATCATTAATTGTTTTGGTTTGTTTTTTATGGATATTTCTTGGTGTGGCTAATGTGTTATGAATAAGTTACTTTTACATCCACTTATTTAGATCCGTACATGTATATGAATTCTAATTGTTGCACCATGATTTGATTGTCATAGTTTTGTGATTTTGTAATGTAGTATTTTGCAGTGTTGTAAAAAAATATCTACAAGGCCGATTAATCGTCGATTAGGTGCTACAAGGCCACCGACCTTGCCGATTTATGTAACTGGGTCAAACAAATAGGTCAACCATGGTCAACGGCGATCAACGGTGGTCAAACTTGCCAAAAACCTATAAATCTTGCCGGAAGTACCCACAACTCACTGTAAACTTATTTTGTCACTTATAGTAACTGTTTAAGTCTATTACAAATTGTTTTTTAGATAATACCCTACCGGAAATACGTAAAACTCACCAGAAATACACAAACATGCCGGAAATAACTGAAATCTGTCAGTAATGCCAATCCGATTAATCACCGATTAATCCCGCCTAGACCGATTACAAGCTACAAGGTGGTCGACCGCCCGACTATCGATTCACGATTTTTGCAACCTT
The DNA here is from genome assembly GCA_014162995.1 of Artemisia annua. Lineage (NCBI taxonomy): Eukaryota > Viridiplantae > Streptophyta > Magnoliopsida > Asterales > Asteraceae > Artemisia > Artemisia annua. The sequence goes on from LBNU01007344.1 coordinate 129,271, forward strand.
GGTATTTTGTATGTCAAACAAAAACAATAAAACACATTCATATTAAAACATTGCATTTTGTTACAATAAAACATATCAAAACTTATACTCAAAAATGTTTGACTTAAAAATAAATACGGTAAGTCAGAATTTTTTATTACATCCAAAACATAATTCATATAAGTTTTATAAAAATTTTGTATATTGGCAAACATAACAGAATTCTACATTTATGAATTTTAAATAAAATTATGATATGCATATATTTTATATAAAAAAAATATGATTTTTGATATCACTTCAAAATTGTTCTTTAAACGATTTATACTTATCATGTGATTTCAAATTTTAGTCTGATTTGGATATTAATGGATATTATCATTAGCATTTTTTTTTTAATTTCTCATTATAAGCTTACAGCTATCATAAAATTATAAAGCTTGAATCTTTTAAACGTAATAAATGATAGATAGTTTCATGAACATAACTAAAAGTGGAATGGCTACATCTGATGAAAATCATTATTCTGCTTGACGGATCTATTCAATTTGAATTCAAGTTTCATGACTTTCGCGATATTGAATTCCAATCTCAGGGATTCGCTAACATAATTGTGAAAGTAATACCGATAAACAAACAAAAGTAAAACATAATTTTATTGGATTGCTAAATTGCTTGCTTCTTGGCTTCTGATGATGTTTCTGTTTCACTTGTTTCTTCATGCACCTAAATTAATTTCAGATAATCATTAACACCATATATCAATAGTGAAATATAAAAATGGTTTGAAAAACGCATACAAAATACCTTTTCTTCGCAACCTTTTTTTTTTCTAATTTGTTGAATTCCATTTTAAATAATGGTATAAATAAGTCCATTATTTTTAACCTCAAAACCACACGCCTTTCAACGATTTCAGCAAAATTACAGTGTATCTGATTGAATTTCAAATAATTAGTATAATACATCTACAATAAACAAAGTAATGTTTTAGTATATGTGTATAAACACCTTATTTCGATGGTCTTCTGACATGAGTTCGACTATTTTTAACTTTAATGTCGAAAGTAACTTAATGGTAAATCCTTCTTCTTGACCAACCTACCACAATTTGAAATTTAAAAGATTATAAATTTCAATATATATAAGATATAATATAATATCAATAAATATTACAATATTATGATGTTTTATAAAAAACATACAAAATACCTTTTCTTGAGGATGACATGGTTGTAATGCTAACATTATCTTCAATATTGTTGTCTTTATATCATTGTACTATAATTAAATTCCAAAGGGTTAATACAGTGTATGTATTGTAGTATCATATCAAATTTGTAAAATAAATAGAAGATACCTCTTTTCCTTGAAATCCTGTAAACAACTCTATTACTGCTAGATTTAGATCTAATAGATTTTTAAATTCTGAATCGAGTTTCTTATTAACCTGATTCATTATTAACAATGTCATAAACCTTCAATAAAATATGTTAATGATTTTTCAAAACAAATATAAAATACCTTTTTTCTAAGATCATCTCCTTTTAATGCTAATAGCAATTCGAACGTTTGTAGTTTTAACTCGCAGAATGGACTACTCAATCTCGCAGGAATTGTTCTGAAACAATATCTGCAAGCATTAACAAAAAGATTAAAGCAAATATTTAAAAAACATCAATAATTAATAAAAGCTTTTATTGTATTACATATGAAACATATATTGAAAAATTAAAGTATGTATGTAAAAATTAACAAAAGGTCATCATATAGCAAAGAAACCTTAGACAAGTAAAATTACATGGAGCGTCCATTTATCAATGAGTTATTAAAATTGTGAATTAGGGGTAAGAATGTTTTTTATTTTCCGGTGAACATATATATATATATATATATATATATATATATATATATATATATATATATATATATATATATATATATATATATAGATGTAATCTAAGTATAGAATAAATCTCAATAAAGATAACTATAGTTTTTTAAAAATTGATAAACGTCTTCATCTGTAGAAAATTACATCTTTAATTGGAAAGATATGTTTTATGTTAAGATCTATGCACAATTTATGTATACGTCCAGCTTTATAAGTTTTGAGAATATATATAATATTCAAAGGAATGTGTATACCGCATTTTTTGAAAATATAAGTTTAATTTATAGAAGATATGTTTTAGAAGATAAGTTTAAACAATATCTGCAAGCATTAACGAAAATCACTTCAAGGAACATTTCTCAGGTTATAAAGATTTTATATCAAATGTGGGAAGGTTTATTTGATTATACTTCACTTATATGATCTTCGAGATAACCAATGTTGCAAAACTTTAAAGAAATAACTTGTAATCATCCCAATGTTGCGTATGTTGCAAAATTTTCAATTTTTACTTTTATATCTTTTGAAGCTTCCAATCTAGATGTATTGTGTATGAATTGATCAAGCAACTATTAAGTTTGTTGGTGAATATAAACAATATACACTAATTCTTTATACAAACTGAAAAAGAATTATTTGATTATCATACCTGTATGATCATGTGAATTAGTAATCAACATATGTTCTAACACATGTTGATCCATCTAACAACATAATACCTTAAAAAAATAAAATGTAATCATCACAATGTTTCGTACAAAAATCCGACATAACACTTATGTTTTAAACTACATTTACAATTGACATACTCGAATAGGAAACTGCCTTCTATTCAATTTGAATGACTTTTTTGTTCCCAAAGTAGTAATTAGCACACATGGAATACAACAAATCATTCCAACATTTCCACCAGATATGATCTTCGCTTCGATAACATTTACTCCCAACCTTAGCACTTGCAGCTTAGTACCATTGCATAGACCTGCTCTTTGATTAATGTCTTGAATTAACATTACATGAGTACCAATCTGTACCTTTATTGCATGTTGCGGAAGACCGTACATCCTTATACCATTAAGGAAATTTGTAGTGTATATTGAATCATTTAAATTTGTGTCTGAGTCGTCCAAAGAAAAAAAAATATGATGATTCGTATATAGTCTCATCTCCTTGAATTAAACGCAGCGCGCGTACATTCATCTTGTCAACCATTTCATTAGTTGGTGCATGAATGGTCCCATTCTAAAATAATTCATGATTCCATAGGTTACCAAGCAACCATGCGTAATTTGAATCAATTCTTGAGCCTACATAATCACCAATTTCTGGAATCAAAAACATATTATTATCATCAAAATTAAAACCAATTTGAATTAAACGCAGCGCGCGTAATTTGAATTAAACGCAGCGCGCGTACATTCATCTTGTCAATCATTTCATTAGTTGGTGCATGAATGGTCCCATTGTGATTCACCTATTGGTATAAATGTTTCATTTGTTGAACTTTTACATATCCAGATTATAAACAACATGCATATTATTTCATCAAAAACATATTATTATCATCAAAATTAAAACCAATTAACGTGTTTATAACAAACATAATCAAACACAAATACCTGGTAGCTCTATTGTTGATGTGTTATCATTAAACATGAAACGATTGTTAATTCATTAAAACATATTATAATCATCACAAATAACACAAACATGTTTATACCAAAAAAAAAATCAAACCAAAATACCCTATGGATGTCTTGTTGGCATATAACTTTCGAACATGTAGGAATTAGTTGTACTTGATTTACTTTTAGAATATTCGAAGAATGTAATTAAAAGAATATATTAACATTAATAATTTATAAGAAAAATTATTGACATATTACCTTTAACCATGGTTGCTTCTGAATCACCATCAACCACGAAGGTATCGGTTGGGTTTGTTTTCTTTTCAGAACCTCTAACTGCTGTAAAAATTAAGAATACAATAATTGGATGTAGTTCATTAGCAAAATATCAGTTCCTTAGTAACAAAAAAAACCCGTATACCTTTTAAGTGTAGTGGTGGTATGTAATCTTCAATAACTGACGTATCCATTGTACTACTTTTCTTGTTGGTACCTTAGCATGATATAAAAGTAGAAACACATTAGCGTCAAATAACTAATACATCAAACAAACTATAGATAAGATTAAATAACTAACACACCAGCTGGAGACCTTTCCAACACCCTTTCTCCCATTGTCGTTTTTTGTTCTTGATGGTTGAAATCTGCATATTAATTAACATACAAGCAATTAATTGGGGCGGTTAGGGCTTGAAAGGGAGTTAAGAGTGTCAAGAATATTCTGTTTATATTGTGGAGTTTTAGGTCAGTAATATTTAAGATGAAAGTTATCTTCATAGGAATAAAAAATCATTCAGTCTAAACTTATATATAGACATTATCATCTACGATTTTTTAGAGATTTTAAACCGATTATCTAAGTCGATGGTGGCAACTAAGCAAGAAAGTTAATGTTACACATGGAAGTCGGGCTTACAATATTTAACCTTTCCCAACATCAAAAAGATGTCTATATGACCAATATCATCACACTTGTTATCGTGGTCATTCCACATTAAGGACCAATTGTCCCAAAACGTACAATCAAGTCTTAAAGACCTGCATAGAACATCAAAGAATAAATATATGTTTACAATCATATACTATTCTATATACAATATATTAATTAAATAAAAATGTATAAAATCTACTTACTGAGTCTCTTCAATGACAATTGTCCTACGTATCTTACGACAACCAACGCTGTTTATATTTACTAATTTTCCAATAGCTACGATTGTACCAAAAATATCTGTAACAATTTTGTTATTAAACGACTATAAATAAAAATCTAAATAATATCAGCTATTGTTTTTAACTTTTATAAAAATACATACCAACACAATCACGATTGAGGCAATCATTGTTTCTGTCCAAGATAATTGGGAATGGATCTTTATTGAAGCCAACAAAGTTGTCATCAATGTGATCAACTCGGGTAACCTCGATTCCTTTATAAAAAGAAATTTTCGAGTGTTTTGATAACAATGGTAACATCCCAGCATTCTCCGCTGCTTCAAAACTATAGATCATGTAACATTGACCCTCTTGTAAAAGAGGTGAAAATTTATACACAATTTCTTTTTTGATGCAAATCTGAATATGATTCAATGGTCAATACAGTTTAAACATTAAAGATATTTAATAAATATGTATGAATACAAATAATTATTTACTTAATTAAAACTACCTCTTCATCCTGGAAAACACAATCTAAATTGTAAGGGTCGTGTTCTTCATTAAACTTGTATGAATGGCATACGGAGATGCATCTTCCTCTCATAACCATGTTTACATTAATCGGGCTGATATCTTTAATGAGAGACATTGTTCGTTTTCTCATAACTAAACATCCAAAATAGTAAAAACATATAATTTTCATAACAATCCAAAATAATGCAAAATAAATTAAACATCATCATAAAACCTTCCGTAGAACTTCTTATAGTGGATACTAACATACATTATTTTTTTACTTTAACTCACTAAAACACACTGTCATAATAAAAAATAATACAAACATGCTTATAACAAAAATAATCAAACTCAAATACCTTGTAGATGTCTTGTTGGTGTGCCACCTTCAAGCATGGAGGGATCCGTTCTACTTGATCTGCCTTCAGGATTTTGAAGAATATAATTATCAGAATATGTTAACATAAATAATTTATTAGAAGTATGATTAACCCTATTACCATTACACATGCTTGCTGTTCCATGTATTGGAAGATGACTCAAGACCATTGCATCAAAAAGATATAATGGTTTTGTTTGTTATTAACCCTATTACCGTTACACATGCTTGGTGTTTGGATCCTCTAACCGATAACAATTAACAAAACATTAAAAACAAACAAAACCATTATACCTTTTTGATGCAACGGTGTTGTATCATCTTCAATAACTGTCGTATCCATTACAACAGGTATTACCTGGAATGTAATGTTGCATCAAACGTTTAAAGTTATTATGACCTATAAGGAGTCCTCATTAGAGTTTTGAGGGGAAAAAAGGCGTACCTTTTTTCTGAACAGGAATGAAAATACATTTTATAAACAACCTACAAAATAAACACATATACAAAATAAACATCTTGACTTAAAATTGATTCAATTTACAAACGTTTGCTACTGCTGTAAAAAACGGAATTATGATTAGGGTATTGAGAAAAAAAGCGAGTATTAAGAAGATACGTACCTTTTTGTGTGAGGTAGGGTTTTGTTTAATATTTATAATTAACAAAGCTATAATTAAGGAATAGATATGGGTTCCATATTATCATAATCGTTTTTTAGGTAATCAAAACCGATCAAACAAGCCAACTAAGCACGAATTTAGGGTTCCACGGTGGCACTCAATTCTTCACAAACCAATCAGAGAGCTCGATTGTGCTTGGTGTCAATGACATAGGCATTATATATATTGATGCGTAGGTTTTGCAACCTTGAAAAAGGTTTTACTTCTCAAGGGATCTTGAGAAGCTTGCAATCCCCACCAGGCAGTGTACCTGACCGATGTAGTATGGTGTAGTGGCAAGTACCGGGGGATTGATCGTTCTCTCGGGGAATAGTGTCGTTAGGATTGAAAACTACTCTAATTAGGTCTAAGGGTGAGGGATGATTCTTTTTGTATTTTTGTATTTTATGGAAAGCAAGTAAAAATCTCGGGTATTGGAAGAGTGGGCGGAATTAATTGCTAGTCAACTAACCCAAATAACTACAAATGCAATTAAAATAAAATAACAAGAAAATAAATGGTTGTGAAACTTATAAGGAGAAAAGCGTGTTTACTTAGATTTCATTACTCCCTAGCTATCTTTTACCGGTTGATTAGTTTGTTACAATTGTGTGGATGACGGGTTGTATTCCTTAATACCATTCGTAGGGCCGTGTACGATCTTCCCTAACCCTATAAGCGCAATCTATAGCGACACGTTTAGTATCCAAACCATGAAATCACTAGTAATTACTTATGCATTAAATACAACCAAATAATCGTAGTACACATCCGATTCATGTTTCTTAGAACGTTCAAGCAAGTCACCAATTGGAAGTTAGCCAGTTTTTCTAAGCCTAACATCGAAATCACCCACCCACAACAATTAATAACAAACCATCAACCAATAATCAATAGCTAGGTTTCATTAGATCTAAGCAAACACAAGAAAAACCTAACCTAGCATGTTAATGTAAAGACAAGCATATGATATAATCAAACAACACATAGACATATTGAATGATTTGATGGAAAATTTGTTTTTAATTAAGCATGGATGAAACAAGGGTGAAAAACCCTTGAAAAAGGCAGTAAAATCGACCTAGAGTTTATCCCTAAAGTTCTCCCAAAAGTTGCACACTTTAATGAAAGAAAATCCTAAAATATATATAGATATTACATTCTGACAGCGTCAGGTTATAAATCATGACGCCGTCAACCCGCTGTGTCTAGGGTTATCGGATCACCTAGATCCACTTCTGACACCATCAGCTTTAAAACCTTCTGGGCCGTCTCTCTTTAGTGTTACACCTGACGGCCTGGACTTAGTAACACCTGACGCAGTCAGGTGTAAACTTCTCAACTCTTCTTTAGGGCGTCTGGTAAAGTCAAAATCCAACTCCTTTGTCTTCAAGTGACGGCGTCAACTTGTAACTCCTGACGCCGTCAGGTAGGATTTCCAGCATGATTTGAGACTTTGTCGTTTTCTTCACTTTTATGCTCCAAAAACGTCCAAAATACAATGTTTTCCAGAATTCCTCCCAAAAGTACCTAAAATGACAAAAGGAGCGATTTAAGGCTATATTTGATCATAAAATAATGATTCAGGGATTAAATGACCCCCTAAAAGCGTAACACTTTTCGCCTCATCAAATACCCTTACACTTGAGAATTGCTTGTCCTCAAGCAAATGCGCTTTTATTCCAATCAAAATATGAGCTAGGGGTCATTTAACACTAATATAGAACTAATTACAACAAATAGTCATTCCACCCTAGTCATAACAAGCACGGAAATCATACACTAGCACCTTACAAATAGTGTTTGGATACTCTCATCTCTCGGGTGTTATAAACCTATATAACTAAATGGAAATGCAAAAATATCACTCAGTACCTGTCATAGCAAATAGATTACCATAGGCTTGGGAAAGGATAAAAAACCTCCTCCACTAGGCGTAAGCACCTAAGATAAACTATCAAAGAGGGCTTTTCAAGGGTTGTAACGTTAGGTGTAGGGATATGATAAACACGGTTTGTTGGAATAAAGGATATTTTTTATTGGTGGCGAGTTAATATCTTGATCAAATACATGTATAATGCGACGTTGCTAAGCCAAGACTCGACTCGACTTAAGCTAATTTGAAAATAACAAAAACATAAATAAACATAAAAGGAAATGGGATGGTAGTCCGTATGTTTTTTCTCTCTTTCTTTTTCCAATTTTTTTTATTTTATTTATTATTATTTTTTCAATACACTCTTGCCCTACCATCCAAAATAATACATCATAGGGGCCTCGGTTCTCCCCTTACACTTGAACTTCTACATACTTTACAAATAACTATCTAATGACTCGAATTAAGATAATCGAAAAACTTGGAGTACTTTAAAACATTAACGTACATATGGGGGTAATAATTGACTTCTTCCCCATTACTCCATTACATTAGTACTTTACCTATGAGTCCTAATCGTCCCAAAACAATATGTACAAGATATGACTCGACTTAGAAACCATGTAATCAATAAGACTATTAACTAAGGGTTAAAACAAATGTTGTCACAATAATGCACAGTGCATACAAGGTAGGCTAAGGCGATTTGGGTTACATTTGGGGTGGATTGTAAATAAAATTTTCCTTTAAGTAAAATGCTTAAAGTTAGAAACGAAAAGATAGGCTCTGAGGGGTGTACTAGGGTTATCGTGTACTAAAAATGAGTACATCGCAAGGGTGTGGGAGAATTACTTGACCAATGAAGTCAATGTAATTATAATAACACAGGTGTAAAACAAGGTGTTATCCTAATGCCTCTTATCATGTAGTAAATCTAACTACACGAATGTAGTCTCACTTGTTGACTTGGGATGGTCACTAACGCAAGTTCTAGAATCTAAATACTACCGGTACACACACAAGCACCAACAATGAATGCTTTTCCTATTAATTCTAGGGGCGAACCTCACATATTTGGGGGAAAAATTTTTGAGTGGTACGGTTTTTGTGCTAGTCATACAATTCCCTATCCATGAGACGCTTATTAAGACTAAAGTTTCACTCCTATATGTCGTGAAAGTTTTTGAATTTGGTGCTAAAATTGAACTAACAAATATTTCTCTCAGTTTTATTACACATCTACCATTAAACAAACAAAAATTAAGCGTAATTGTAATCTCTAAGGTGTCTTCATTTACCCCCCCCCTACACTTAAGCTGAACATTGTCCCCAATGTTCAATAAAAAGATGTAAAAGTAAGGAAAATGAAAGAATGAAACAAATACTCCCCTGATTCGTTTGGTGTGGATGGTGTGGTAATATGGTTAGATCTTCTTCCAAGATGATGTAGAAGCTTCAAGATTAAAGCAGCGCCAAAAACTTGATTCCATGTACGTCTCCTTGTACAAAATAACCTGTTAAACCTGAGAAAACAATCTAGGCAAACCTCGCGTAAAATCGGCGATAAAATCTATATAAGGATATAATGCTTGTGGAATGAATGTTTGCAGATTCCTGGAGTTAAAGATTTAGTAAATTTTCACAATCCCGGCAGAAAAACAAAGCTTGGATAATTTTCAGAAAATTAGTGCCTGACGCCGTCAGGTTGTAAGGCCTGACGCTGTCAGAACTGATCTGTCACAATTTTTATGTTTAGTTTCCGGAAAATATCTGGAAAAACCAATACCTTAATTCCTGGAATCCTGTAAAATTTCATTATGACTCGAAACAAGCATTTGACTCAAACAAATACTAATATGTATGTTTATTTTATATTGTTATGATTCATGTTCAATTCGTTCTTATAAACAAATTTAGATTTCCCTTACACTTATCTTTTGCAAAATACCTTTATATGTAGTTAAGACGAAGTTAAAAACAAAATAAAGCATTTTCACAATTTAATTTGAAACATGAACCATTGGCAATAAAAATCAAACATGCATACGGACCAAATAAAATCAAACAAATAATCAAAACAAATAAAGCTTGGGTTGCCTCCCAAGAAGCGCTTTTCTTTATTAACGAGTCTTGTAGCTAGACTCAAAGTCACTTTCTACATTTTCTTTTTCAACTTTCGTGCCAACTCAAAACTCTTAATCCAATTTTCATCACGTTTGTACTCAGGGCCTAAATTCATGCAACCTGAATAATATGTCTGCTTCCTCTCATAGTAAACATCATCATTAATTCTGTCATCCTTAATCTCATAGGGTCGAATCACATCAACTGGTAGATTCTCAATGTCCTTCAATTATACCCTCATGTGAGGCATCATAAAAGTGATCTTTTCTGTCCCATCAGTAAACTGAACTATTCCCTTATCATGATCACAACGCATCTCAGTTGCCTCAACAAAAGGTCGCCCTAGAACAATTTCTCCTAAATATGGGTCTATAATACCTCTAACATCTTCTAGGATTATAAAGTCGCATTGATAAGTGAAGTTCCCTATAAAGATGTGTACCCCTTCTACTCTCCTAATGAAATTACACTGTCGCTTAGGGTTATAAGGGTCTTTTCTAGGGTTTAACCTTTCATTCATAATCCAGTTGTAGTAGAGCCTAGACATACTATTCATGGGCGCTTTTAAGTCAATGTATGTATGCTCTCTAAACATGTATCCAACCATGCAAGGAATTTTGATGTTCCTGTAGTTATGCTTCCTAATCCATGGCTTCTTCCTATATTTCAAGGGACACGGGTGTTGTAAGAGGAATCTATGGTAACATAATTCCTCAGAGGTTGGGGAAAGATTCGTAAACTCAACTTTCATCTGGAGTAGTTTATTGAGTTTCTTAAATGTGTTAATTTCCCTCTCTCTTCGTTTACACGCTACAAGCCTATTGCAAACTTCTAAACGCCGATTCTCAAAATCCATGGAGACAAACCTTATATGAACAGAGACACAAAGAAAAAGATAGACTAAAGAAAACCTAGAAAAATAAAATAAAAATCTCACTAGAAAGGAATCTAATGAGTAGACCTAAGTAAAAATAAAATGCAACCTAAACAATAACTATTCCCTGGCAGCAACACCAAAAACTTGATGCGTAGGTTTTGCAAACTTGCAAAAGGTTTTACTTCTCAAGGGATCTTGAGAATCTTGCAATCCCCACCAGGCAGTGTACCTGACCGATGTAGTATAGTGTAGTGGCAAGTACCGGGGGATTGATCATTCTCTCGGGGAATAGTGTCGTTAGGATTGAAAACTACTCTAATTAGGTCTAAGGGTGAGGGATGATTCTTTTTGTATTTTATGGAAAGCAAGTAAAAATCTTGGGTATTAGAAGAGTGGGCGGAATTAGTTGCTAGTCAACTAACCCAAATAACTACAAATGCAATTAAAATAAAATAACAAGAAAATAAATGGTTGTGAAACTTATAAGGAGAAAAGCGTGTTTACTTAGATTTCATTACTCCCTAGCTATCTTTTACTGGTTGATTAGTTTGTTACAATTGTGTGGATGAGGGGTTGTATTCCTTAATACCATTCGTAGGGCCGTGTACGATCTTCCCTAACTCTATAAGCGCAATCTATAGCGACACGTTTAGTATCCAAACCATGAAATCACTAGTAATTACTTATGCATTAAATACAACCAAATAATCGTAGTACACATCCGATTCATGTTTCTTAGAACGTTCAAGCAAGTCACCAATTGGAAGTTAGCCAGTTTTTCTAAGCCTAACATCGACATCACCCACCCACAACAATTAATAACAAACCATCAACCAATAATCAATAGCTAGGTTTCATTAGATCTAAGCAAACACAAGAAAAACCTAACCTAGCATGTTAATGCAAAGACAAGCATAAGATATAATCAAACAACACATAGACATATTGAATGATTTGATGGAAGACTTTCTTTAATTAAGCATGGATGAAACAAGGGTGAAAAACCCTTGAAGAAGGCAGAAAAATCGACCTAGGGTTTATCCCTAAAGTTCACCCAAAAGTTGCACACTTTAATGAAAGAAAATCCTAAAATATATATAGATATTATATTCTGACGGCGTCAGGTTATAAATCTTGACGCCGTCAACCCACCGTGTCTAGGGTTATCGGATCACCTAGATCCACTTCTGACGCCGTCAGCTTTAAAACCTTCTGGGCCGTCTCTCTTTAGTGTTACACCTAACGACCTTGACTTAGTAACACCTGACGCCGTCAGGTGTAAACTTCTCAACTCTTCTTTAGGGCGTCTGGCAAAGTCAAAATCCAACTGGTGTAAACTTCTCAACTCTTCTTTAGGGCGTCTGGCAAAGTCAAAATCCAACTCCTTTGTCTTCAAGTGACGGCGTCATCTTGTAACTCCTGACGCCGTCAGGTAGGATTTCTAGCATGATTTGAGACTTTGTCGTTTTCTTCACTTTTATGCTCCAAAATCGTCCGAAATGCAATGTTTTCCTGAATTCCTCCCAAAAGTACCTAAAATGACAACATGAACGATTTAAGGCAATATTTGATCATAAAATAACGATTTAGGGATTAAATGACCCCCTAAAAGCGTAACACTTTTTGCGTCATCATATATANTCAAAATCCAACTCCTTTGTCTTCAAGTGACGGCGTCATCTTGTAACTCCTGACGCCGTCAGGTAGGATTTCTAGCATGATTTGAGACTTTGTCGTTTTCTTCACTTTTATGCTCCAAAATCGTCCGAAATGCAATGTTTTCCTGAATTCCTCCCAAAAGTACCTAAAATGACAACATGAACGATTTAAGGCAATATTTGATCATAAAATAACGATTTAGGGATTAAATGACCCCCTAAAAGCGTAACACTTTTTGCGTCATCATATATATATATATATATATATATATATATATATATATATATATATATATATATATATATATATATATATATATATATATATATATATATATATATTAAAGTTTATGGTTTATTAGTTAAATTTCTGGAATTTATGATGTATTTGGTGATTTATGGATCAAAAGTTGTTTGTGCACTGCTTGAAACTGGAAACTAGATTTGTCTGGGTGTTGCTAAAATAGGAAAAATTCAGGAAATTTCTTTTTTATAAAAAGTAATAGAGACCAGTTTATTAATAGAAAACCGGTATCTGTATATAAAACAAGACCGGTGAAACACTTAATAACAGGCCTCGATATTGATATTAGGACCGGGTATATAGCTAAAACCTGATCTCTATTGTGATAAGCAAGATCGGTTTTTAAACCGGTCTCGATATGCTTTTCACATGGAGAGCCCCTCCCCCTAGAGACTGTTGATCCCAGTTGAGCAGTTGATCTTATAGAAGCTGACTTAACTTGAAACAATCTTAAACACTACGCGGAATATAATGTTTAACTTAAGAAGAACAAAGTAAATATGAACAACAGAATTCTCACTAAACACTTTAATATATTAAATATACAATACTCAAAAGTATTAGGGTCTACAACGTTGAAGTAATTCGACTCTAACAATGCTATGTATATCTAACTCTAACTCTAGAACCTCCTTTTATAGACTAAGGAGTCCTACTAGGTTTACAATAACTTTCTTTACAAGATAAATATATTAGAATCTTTTCTAAACTTATCTAACCGACTATACAATCTTATCATATAAGCAGTAGTATGATTTACTCTAGCAGCAGTTTCTTCATCTCTAGCAGTAGTATCCATTCAGCAGTAGAAACTTTCAACTAGCAGTAGTATCACTATAACCAGCAGTAGTATCCATACTTAGTAAATTTTCCATTAAGCAATTGTATGAATATAAGCAGCAGCACCTTAGAACCCAATAATCCTCCCCTAAACTTGATATTTTCCTCCAAATCAAGTTTCCTTTAAGCTTAAACCTTCACCAGGAGGATGCTTCCAAACACTTTTACTTCTGTTTTGATGGCTTAGGATCAATGATCTATTTATATTTTGACAACAACTTATAAGCTTGATCATCAACCCCATAAGGTTTCTGTAACTGCAGAAGTCTTGTTCCCTTAACCATTTGATGAACAATATCAAAATAAGATGCCAATGGATAATCATTTTCAACCAACATATATAAGGTGATTGGCCCAATATCCAGAATGTGAACTCCAGAACTTTGAAATAGCTTCCACCTTCTCACTTTGTACTGTTGAATCTATCTCCATTCTGATTCTTCCATAGAAGGTTCAAACATCATTTTTAGAGACTTCCATATCACAAATTCAATCATAGCTTGTGGATCACCATGTGTTGGAACACCAAACTTTGTAGCACCAAATTTCCCTTTAAGCATTCTCCACAGTGTACAAATATCCTCTCTATCAAAGTAATACAACATCTGTTGAAGCCTAAAAAACCTATAGTTCTTCCCATCAGTTCTCTTGACATCCCAGAATGTTCCAGTAGCACTTTCATAACCTGAAGATACATGAATAATAGGATGTTTGATTCTAACTGGTACAGCATCCACTACCTCAGGTTCACTCATCTTGACAACCATGGTGAGAACCTGCTTTTGCTCCTTTTGATGCTCAACAGGAATATGTTCATCATCATTTACATGCTCTACTTCATGCTCTGACTCTGACTCTGAATCAGGCTGCTCCACTGCTTTTGACTTGTCAGCCTTTCTCTTCTTCCTTCCCAAACTCTTTTGCTTAACTCCAGCTCTTTTAACTCCTGAGCTTGAAGTAGCCTTTTTCTCTTCTATAACTACCTCTTCCACCTGTTCTTTTACCACAGTCTTTGACTTCTTTATTTGATCTTCTGACCCTATAGGAACAAAATTATCAATCTCTCTTTTTGCTTGGTAGAACATCTTTTCAACTTCAGCATCAGAATAATATGAGAGATCTTTAATCTTGTAACCTTTCATGTTCTTCAAATATGTTTCATGAACTTTCCTTTTCTACTTAATAGTTGGCCCTCTGAGAATCTTTTTCTTCCTTCTTTCAGCAAGATATACTTTTCTTCTCTTTTCTCTAAACTCTTTCAACAATTGTAGCCTCTGCTCATCAGTGTACTCCTCAACTTCTTCTTTAACTTGTTTGAGAAGTTCTATATCAGCATCATAGCTAATCCTCTCTTCATCCCAAGCATCAAGAAGTGCTTGAGTCTTGGCCTCATCCTCAGCATGTTTCTTTTGTTGTGCCAAGAATTCTTGATTATCAAGTTCAAGTTCTTCAGCCAACTTCCTTGCAGCAATATCATTAAATTCAATTTGCTTATCCTTTGGCCAGAACTCAAATGGGATATGTGTAGGCCATTCAGGCTCTTCAATCATTGTACTTTTTCCCTTGCCTGAGTATGAATGTGATTGAGCAGAAATTTTGGTTGGGTGAGAAGGTTCTCTGATCACTACACCTTTGACAGGTGCTCTTGGAAGTTGTGGTGGTGGTTGTTGTGTTGGTAATGGTGATGGTTGTTGTTTCTCTGCTTGCTTGGATTGTGATGTCTTCAAAAGAATCATTGCTTCAGCCATTGAGACATCGTCATTAAGTATTTGAGCAGCAGAATCACTTTGAACCTCAGCATTAGTAACTTTATCATCAACAGTAGAAATAGTTTCACCAGCAATAGTATCTTGTACACCAGCAGTAGTATGATGAACACCAGCAGTAGAATCCACCCTAGCTACAACTACACTACTACCAGCAGTAGAACAACCTTCAACATGAGTAGTAGTATTACCCAAGCCTTTGATTGATTCCACCATCACTTCAGAAGCCTTGACAAGTTGCTCAGGCTCCAAAGTCTTCAACTTTTCTACTACTTTCTCTTGATTTACTGCTTCCATAACCACTTCATTACCCTGCTTATCTGCAACCACAAACTTATCTACATTTTCTCCACTATCTACATCCATATCAATACCCTCATCACCAGCAGCAACACTTTCAACATTAGCCATAGCCTCCCCTGAATCCATGGTCTTATTCCTCCCCTGTTTGGGAGCATTCTCCCCCAAACTTATGTCATAAGAAGAGCTGATCCTTTGTGCTATGCCCATCTTTTTCAATCTCCTTAATGGCTTAGCTCTTGACCTCCTTTGACCTTCCAAAACTTTAACCTTGAGCTTTAACTTCTTAATTTCTTCACCCTGAGAGGTTGTAAGTTGTTGAAGGCCAAGAACTGGGGACTCCAGTTTTGTACATTTGGTCGTCAATTCTTTAATTAGTTCAATACTATCCTCACCACTTCGGCCTGTGTTACCTGGCCCGAGAGGTGGATCATTGGAATTGGCATTTTGTACATTTGGTTCCATCAATTCCTCTGTTTCATATCTATCCTCATCACTTTGGGATGTGTAACCTTCCCTGAAAGGTGAATCATGGGATGTAAACTCAGCATCAAACCTAGTTTGATCTTCTGAGCCCCCCCCCCCCATAGAAGCCATTTGGATGGGGTTACCATCACCTGCTTCTAGTTCCAAAGAACCTTCAGCATTAGATGTTGCCTTGGATTGGGTCTTATTTATGTTACCACTGACCTGCTCTGCTTCTAAGCTAGAAGCAGTAGTGGTAGCCCTCACCAACATGTCACCTACCTCACCTGTGACAGCCTCATCTGGTCCAACCATCCTAACACTGGCATGAGGTAGCTCAGTGTTCTTTTTGGCTTTCCTACGTGTATAGGTCTTTTGAGGTTGTGAGATTGAAGCATCAAAAGTGGGTTTGGGATGGGTATCAGTGGGAGTTCCTGAACCTTCACCCTGGTTTTGCACTAGTTGCACCATATAGGGTAAAAGAGGTGTAACTTTGCCTGAGAAATCTTTACGATTTTTATCCAAGTAGGAAAACATTTTCTTTTGAAGTTTTGGTGCATCATAAGTTCCTTTGTGCACCTTTATAATGGAAAGCTATTTTTCCACAAAAATTTTCACAAACCTTGGATAAAGATAGTGAGTGCCAGATTCTTGAATACTTTTAATCAAACCCTCTAAAATCATTTCAGAAAAATTAAAAGGCTTTCCTTTTGATAGACATATCATAGCAGATGCCATGGTAGTACTAAACTCATTCCAGCCTGTTGTTTTTGGACTCAAGCAATGTAAGAGGGCATGAATCAAAAATTTACATTGAGATGAGAGAAAACCTTTTTGAAATTTTAAACTACAAGTTTTCTTCTCATATCCCAATTTCTTAAGTCCTCCAAAAATGGCATCATTTGAGAGACACTTAATCTTTTCATTATCTAGTAAGAGAAGTAATTCCCTTATAAATGATTCAGAGATAAGTATATCATGGCCATCTACCTTAGCAATTATCTGTTCTTCCTCATTATGAGTTTTGACTTTAGCAGTAAGCCAAAACTGTTTAATGAAGGAAACATATATAGTAGGGTTCAAAGTTAATGCATACCTATTAGGGGTAGCATTTAAGAAATCAATCATGTCTGTGAATCCTTCAGTCCCCTTGGAATGATCAAGGAGTGCGACCATATTGTGACTTTCAGCCCATGTTCGTGACGTCATCATGATTAGGTTTTTTGAAATTGAGGGTTTTTGAATTCGATGAGAAAATTTTTTTTAGGTTTAAAATTAAGTGATTTATGATTGCATAAAACGGTTTGAGTGATCCAATTGGGAATTTAAACCCTAAAGGATAAATATTACCCATTCATCCCTGCACAAACAGATACGACAATATAAACCCAGTAGTAAAAACTATTGCCCAGCAGCAGAATCTTTTGCCTAGCAGTAGAATGTCTGATGTCTTGTTCCAAACACCCTTTTTCTCAGCAACAAACACTCCAATATGAACTTATCCTGCAAAAGATTAGTCCAAAACCACAAAACACAAGACATACAAGTGTACAATAATCACAATACTTAATTATACTCAGTAGTAGAATGATCAACCAGCAGCAGAACTGAGTATAACTATTTATAGCAAGCAATAGAAACAACTTTTTGACATAACAACAGTACAAATCCTTACAAAACTTTACAAAAATACAAAGAGATAAGTTTTTCAAAGATTTGACATTCCAATACTAGCAATTAAAAATTGAAATCTTCGCACATCAAATAATTTTGTGAGCAAATCAGCAACATTATAATTAGTATGGATTTTAACAATTTGAATCAACTTCTTTTCATAACAATCTCTTATAAAATGATGTCTTATCTCAATATGTTTTGTTTTTGAATGAAAAACAGGATTTCTTATAATGCACATTGTACTGTTATTATCAATATAAATTTTAGTATTCATAAAGTTGTACCCATAGTCTAGCAGTTGATTTTGTATCCAAAGAACTTGTCCACAACAACTAGAAGCAGCAACATATTCAGACTCAGTTGTGGAATTAGCAGCCACTGTTTGTTTCTTGCATTGCCATGAAATCAACTTGCTTCCAAGAAATTGACAACCTCCTGTTGTGGATTTTCTATCGAATGCTACCAGATCAAATGGTGAATCTTTTGGATACCAAAGACCCAATTTGGGTTGATGCCTCAAATATCTAATAATTCTCTTCACATCATGGAGATGTGACTCATTTGGTGTAACTTGATATCTGGCACAGGCACACACTGCAAACATAATATCTGGCCTGGAATCTGTAAGATACATCAATGAACCAATCATTGATCTATATAAATGTACATCCACTTCTTTTCCAAATTCATCATTAAGTAATGGCTTGTTAGATTCCATTGTTGTCTTTGCAGGCTTCACATCAGAAAAACCAAATTTCTTTAAGACGTCAGCTACATATTTATCTTGACTGATAAATATGCCATTCTCCTTCTGTTAGACTTGTAACCCTAAGAGGAATGTAAGTTCTCCCATTGAACTCATATCAAACCTATCTTTCATAAGCTTCTCAAATTCATCACACATAACTTTGTTTGTTGAGCCAAAGATGATATCATCAACATACACTTGAATCAATAAGATGTCATCTTTGATCCTTTTGATAAACAAAGTCTTGTCGATCTTGCCTCTACTGAAACCATGCTTCAGCAAGTAGGTTGACAATGTGTCATACCAAGCTCTGGGAGCTTGATGTAATCCATAAAGTGCCTTATCTACCTTGTAAACTCTGTCAAGAAAATCAGGGTCTTCAAAACTAGGTGGTTGGGAGACATAAACTTCCTCTTCAATTGTCCAATACAGAAAAGCACTCTTAACATCCATCTGATACACCACAAAATCCTTGTATGAAGCATAAGCCAAGAACAATCTAATGGCTTGAATCCTTGCCACAGGTGCAAATACTTCATCATAGTCAATACCCTCTTGTTGTGTGTATCCCTGAGCAACTAACCTTGCTTTGTTTCTGATCATTATGCATCTTTCATCTCTTTTGCATTTGAAAACCCATTTTGTCCCAATTGCCTTATTCCAATTAGGCAAATCAACCAGAGTCCAAACTTCATGAATCTTGAATTGTAGAAGCGCTTCTTGCATAGCCTCCACCCAGCTTGGATCTTTTAATGTTTATAAGCATTCTTGGTTTCTACTTGTGATAGAAAACAAGCAAATAAGCAGTTTTGTTGATCTTTATGACTGTTTCTTTGATGAAGAGATCTTGCAAAGAAACTTTGATGCATTAGATCTTTCAACCCTTTGGTCATGCTTCTTGTTTGAATAGATGATGATGGTTCACCAATAATTTGTCCTTTTGGATGATTTTTGTGAACTCTAGTAGTTGGAGTTGGACTGACAGGAATTATAAGATCCATGTTGTTGATATCAGCTTCTGCTTCAAAAATTTCACCATCAAGAACATCATCGTCAGTATCACAATAAATGTTTTCCAAAGGAGGTATGTTAGGGTCATCAGGGTAATCAGGGTCATCAAAAGATCTTCCTTCTTTGTCAGCAGTAGGAAATTTTGGTGTAGCAGCTGAATCACCAGACCTAGCAGTAGTAACTTTTGGCGTAGCAGTAGAATCAAAGTTATTGCTACTAGTATAATTTTCCCTTTTATCAACATTTGTTGACCCTCTATCTTGTACTTTTTCAACAGTTTGTGGTCCTTCATTAACCACCTTTTCAACATCAGAAGGTTTAGCACAACATTCTTTTTCTCCATTTGGCTCAGCATGAACAGCATCATCCTCTTGTGAACTCTTATTCTCCTTTGTAGGTATAATAGTTGGACCAATCTTGCACTTTTCAATCAAGACAATCTCTGCTGCAGGTTCAGTCATCTTAGCTTGTGTACCTGTATTAGTATCAACTTTTGTACCTGTAGATTCATTAGTGTTTGTACCTACAATCACTGGCTCATAATTCATGGTTTTGGTTACCAAATCAACATTAACAGCCAGTTTGGTCTACTTCCTGTAACATTAGGTGTATTTTCACTAAACCTAAGATGCAAGGTCTCGTCTACATGCCTAGTTCTCTTATTGAATACCCTAAAAGCTCTACTATTAAGAGAGTATCCAACAAAATAACCTTCATCAGCCTTTTCATCAAACTTGCATAGGTGGTCAATGGTTGTCAAGATAGTAACAGGACACCCAAATGGTCTAAAGAAATCTATCATAGGTTTTCTCCCATGTAAAAGTTCATAAGGAGTCTTGTTTTGAGGCTTAACTACCTTACTCCTAGTTTGCACAAAATAAGCAGTGCTAACTGCTTCAGCCCAAAAAGTAGTAGGCAATTTAGAATCAGACAACATAGTCCTAGCTGCCTCAATTAATGTTCTATTTTTCTTCTCAGCTACACCTTTTTGTTGAGTAGTTCTAGCAACACTAAACTGTCTTAATATACTTTTTTCCACAAAGAACTGATTCATTACATGATTCTCAAAAACTCAGTTCCATTGTCACATCTTACTATCTTAACTTTTTGATTTACTAGGTTTTCTACTGTTGTTATAAAAGCCTTAAGGATCTCAGCAGTTTCATCCTTAGTTGCTAGAAAGAATACCCATGTAAACCTACTATAGTCATCTGTAACAACTAGGCAGTACATATTCTTTATATGATCACTGTATATATTGTCTGTTCTAGGGACTCTAAGAAGCAAAAATTTATCATCAGGCAACTTAAAATTAGGAGACAGGACAAGACATTCAATATCAGTAAAAAGAACAAAATTCTTTTTGTCATATATCTGTGAGACACTAAAGAGGTTAAACTTAAGCCCATTTACAAGGAACACATTTTCAAAAACCAAGTTTCTTGTTTTTATTGTACCTTTACCAACTATCTTTCCTCCTTTAGGGTCATTCCCAAAAGCAACATATCCACCATCAATAGCTTCAAAATCTTCAAGTTGGGACATATCACCAGTCATATGTGTTAGGTCACCATATTAGTAAACACAAGTATTCAAATGAAAGAAATGAGATGAGAATTAGACTTGGTTGATTAAGATCAATATGAAAGATGAAAGAACTAGAGTTTCCTTTAGATATGAAATTAACCAACAAATATTATGAGATACATGGTGTCCTATTTATAGGAGAAGGATAGGGCAACACTCCCTTCCTTCCCTATCATCTAAGTCGTGGGCTTCAAGGCCCATTGGACACCTTATTGGACTAAACATTAATCATACGAGTAACTAACATAATTAAGATAAAAGTGATAATTCGAGCAACCTATTACATTTACTGAAATGACTGAGACTTGACTGAATAGTTGAAAACTATGATCCTAACAATATGTCCAAAGCATCCACTAGCAACTATAGCTTTGTCCTTTAATTCCTCCTGTAGATTTCCCAGCACATAAAATAAGAGAATCAGTTTTACTTGGGGACCCAAGCCATTACAGACATGGATCTGCCTTGTGCATCAACATAATCAAATTTCTTTAAGTCCATTGATGCACTGCTATTTTTGGAAACATGATTTAAAACTTTTATTTTTGGTTTCCAAATCCAGCAAGCTGAGGCCTTTACAGCATAAAAATGGTTGCCCAAAACAGTGTCTGTTATTACTTTTGGCTCAGCAGTAGAAACTGCTTTTGCCTTAGCAGTAGAAACAACTGTATTATTTTGAAAAGGCCTTTTTGGGGGAGTAGTAGTAATGGACTTAGTTCCACCAGATCTCATCAATACTGCTCTTGGAACCATGTTTTTGTTAGCATGAGGGTGAATCTTTTTAGAAAACTTTTGATGGTTCACCCTTTTGTTTTGGTTCCAAACAGGTTTTTGGTAGTAAAAACAGTTTTCCTGAAGATGCTCAAAACTACCACACTTATAACATGTCTTTTTAACTAACTGAAAATCACTACCTAACTTGTGAGAAATTAGGTTATTGAAATTCCTTTGATTTCCTCTAGGCCTATTATTAAACCTCTTAGTTTGTTCTATAGGTTCCTCATTGTATTCAACCACTTTCCTAGAGATACTATGACCTAACACAGGTTTCACAAACCTCACCTGTTTGACCTTTGATTCAACTGTTTTAGGAATTTCTTCTTTTTTTAACTTTTTGTGTTAACTCATCCTGTTCCTCTTCACTATCTGACACCCAACTTCAATAATTGGTGTACCAGATAACTTCTTATCATCTACCTTAGGTGTTTCATTACTAGCCTCACTGGTTTCACCTACATGTTTGTTGATATCTAGTTCACTTATGAATGACAATTCTTTTCTTGATGGTGCAAAAGCACCTTTCACTGGGGGAGCTACATCATTATAACCTATTCCAAAGCCTTTCCTCATTAAATGACTTTTAATAGATCTATGCACCATCTCAGAAGCAAACTTTTGTTTCTCAACTCTAACTACATGTTTGTCTTTTCCTTCTAAAGCTGCATCTCTTTCCTTTTCTGCTTCTTCTAACTTTTTCTTAAGAAAATTAATTTCACTGTTTAAGAAAAACCTCACCATCTAGTATATTTATTTTATCAACATACTTTAACTCACATTGTTTAAGGAATTCTAGTCTTCTCTCTACATTTTGAATACCAACTTTATAACCTAAGTTATCTAGTTTTAGCTTTTCTACTTCAATTCTCAGACTTTCATTCCTAGCTTTAAGCTCTTCAACTGTATCTAAGCAAGATTTAAATGAACAAACAGAATTACTAGAATTATTAGATACCTCTGAGTCAGAACCAGATGATGAAGAAGCATAAGCCATAAGAGCAGAGTTATGCCCTTTGGGTCCTTTTCAGCCAGAAGAGCAAAATTGGGTCTTTTTTCTGCTTGATCACTCCAGTCATACTCACCTAGACCATCGCAAGACACCAAAGCTGTAGTAGTCTTGTTCTCTATAGCAGTCTTCTTAGAACTTTCTCCATTCTTCTTAGGAGCTCTACATTTCTAGCAAGGTGACCTTTCCTTTGATAGTTCTAGCACTCAATCTTGGATTTATCAAAACCCATGTTGTTCTGTGCTTTATACTTAAGCTCTCTTCTAGTCTTCCTCAGAAATCTTCTAGCTCTCATAGTCAGCATAGCCATTTGCCACTTCAAATCAATCTCTTCAAGATCATCAGGATCAATGTGTTCCATATCCTGATTTAGAACTTGAGTATTAGTGGTAAGATCAGCCAAGAAAGCACAAATAGCAGCATCACTAATGTTGTCACTGTTAGTAGAACCAACAGCAGAACCATTAGTGCTAGCGGCAGAAACTCCATAAGCAGTAGTAGAATGGGTTTCCTGAGAGCTTTTGTTGTTGGAAGACACAAAAGCTAGGTTTTGAGTAGCAGAAGATGAAGTAGGTGACCCTTTCTTCTCAGATTCATAAACTTTCAAATTGTTGTAGAGATCATCTAAACTCATATTCTCAAAGTCAGTTTTGTTTCTCCATACCACTATGTGCATACTCCATTCAGGTGCCAAACTTCTGAGAAACTTGAGATTGATGTCTTCTTGAGGAGTTGTATGCTGCACAAGCTTCAGCTGGCTTACAAGCTTTTGAAGCCTGTTATAAGTACCATCATGGTTTTCTCCACTTGAGGCAGTGAAGTTTTCCAATTTATGCTTCAGTAGATTCTTCCTTGACTTTTTAGTAGCATCATTCCCACCAAATCTTTGCTTAATTGCCGTCATTAGCTCCTTGGCAGTTTCAACTTGACTAAATTCCAACTGAAATTTATTAGGTATTCCCATCATGAGAATACTATGAGCCTTGATCTCTAACTTTCTAGTAGCCTTGTCTGCCTCTGACTTAATGGGTACAGGTTTTCCATCAGCACCTATTGTTGGCAAAGTATCACTAATCAGAATGACATCCCACATATTGTAGTCAATCATCCTGATGTATTGCATCATCCTCATCCTCTAGATCTCATACTCTCCCTGCTTGAGCATGGGCACCTTTGATGCAGTAACCATGTGTGTTTCATCACCCATGACTTTAGTAGTTGTTTAGAACAGATCTGAGTAAAACACAAGTTCTTCTTGATCGCAGCTTCTAAATCACAAGCTCTAATACCACTTGTTGATCTCAGTTGAGCAGTTGATCTTATAGAAGCTGACTTAACTTGAAACAATCTTAAACACTACGCGAAATATAATGTTTAACTTAAGAAGAACAGAGTAAATATGAACAACAGAATTCTTACTAAACACTTCAATATATTAAATATACGAATACTCAAAAGTATTAGGGTTTACAATCTTGAAGTGATTCGACTCTAACAATGATATGTATATCTAACTCTAACCCTACAACTTCCTTTTATAGACTAAGAAGTCCTACTAGGTTTACAATAATTTTCTTTACTAGATAAATCTATTAGAATCTTTTCAAAACTTATCTAACCGACTTTACAATCTTATCATATAAGCAGTAGTATGATTTACTCTAGCAGCAGTTTCTTCATCTCTAGCAGTAGTATCCTTTCAGCAGTAGAAACTTTGCACTAGCAGTAGTATCACTATAACCAGCAGTAGTATCCGTACTTAGTAAATTTTTCATTAAGTAGTTGTATAAATATAAGCAGCAGTACCATAAAACCCAACAGAGACCCCATGAAAACAGGTCTCTATGGATTCTACAACACATCTCGGAAAGACTTACTGTAGTAGTGTCACATCGTACCACCGCGGTATAATGTTGTTGTTTAGTTTTGTCATTTTTGCAAACAACATAAAGAAAGTACGTAAAGTATTTATGGCCTAGCTAATATTTATTTAGTACTACTTGTTTGCCATTAAACATCATACACATTACAAATACTAATTTAAGAAGCTAAAAATGTTTGCATTTTAGGAAAATAAACAAATCGATTTGTAGGTTATCCATTGCTGTCAAATTTGAAAACCAAATGACACATTTAGAAAAAATAAACCGCTAGGTGATCCATGTTGTCATATTGTTATGTTAAGTAGGGCCGATCCTTAGTTATTTGATGCCTTAGGCAATATGATCAAAAAATGCCCTTACAGAAAGTCATAAACAAACGAACATACTATGTACAAGGTGCTTAACCGGTAAATAAAACATGCATATCAAACATAGTTAAACATAAAATACGCATTGTGTTAATACAAATAATGTTAAACACGTCATTTGCATTATTTGGTCTCTACTAGTTTTGATAATCACAAAATATAAATACACGTTATGTAAAACTATGACTAATATGTTTTTGATTGAGAAAACTCTTTTTCGTCTTTAACATCACTTAAGGTATGTATAAACATCTACCAACTTGTGTATGTGATCAAAGGATTTATTTTTCATCAAAACATCATATTTTCATGTCACAAAACATTTTTACAAAAGTATTTTTGTATAATTTAAAGAAATGTTTTATAAAGAAAATAAATTCAAAATTTAAATGTGTAACAACCATATTTCCCGCTCAAAACCAACAGAAATTTTTCACCAGATAAATTTTCACCACGTCAGGACAAAAAGAGGAGCGTCTATCGGGACGGTCCTTTAAAGTGTCTGACGGTCCCTTAGCGATAAAGGACCGTCGTATATTTAAGGGATCGTCCCCCTCTCTCCTGGCACCTATAAATACAGAACTGTTATGTTTCTATAAACTCACCTCTTATGAACAAAAAACTTTTTGTATTCCTAAAATCATTCTGAATTATCCTCTCTGATCACATTGTCAGGTTCTAAGTTGTTTACAAGTGATCACACTCTTCATTCCTCTAAAGTGCAAGAGAAGAACACTCGTTGTAGTCAAGAAACGAAGTGTTGAAGAAAAGTCCTTCTCATCTCATACCGTTGTTGCGGATCTCTTATTCTTATTTATTGATTCTTGTATGTAATTGGACTTGAGTGCAAGCCCTATATTGTGTGTTGTGTTGTATCGTGCCATCGTGTTGGTACGATGTGTGAAGCCACGTAGGCTTTGGTAGATTGGTTCTAGCTAGGATTAGGACTCGAAATTCCGCTTAGTGTCGTTAAACTTGGTGTAAGCTTGTATAAGGTTTGTTCCGCCATAAGGGAGCGTGTTGATATAGTGTTTGTGAAACTCTCGAGTGTGAGACTCGAGGAGTGGAGTAGGGCGAAGAGAGAGCTTCGTGGCCGAACCACTATAAATCTCCGTGTCCCGGTTTGATTGTTTCTTTCCTTATCTTTACTTACTTACTTGTTATTATATCTATTTATTGTTGTGTTGATATCGCATAAAGATCGAATTGAATTATTTTCATAAACCTAACTTGTAAAACTAAATTTTCTAAAACGTAAATAAAAACGGTGAAACTATTCAACCCCCCCCCCCCTCTAGTTTCTACAATTGGTATCAGAGACAGGTTATTCAAGACTTTTAAAGTATATTGTATTTTAAAACTTGAATCGATCAATGGATTTTGAAATATATCTAGAAGGGCAGTCAATGCAAAGACCACCACTCTTTGAGACTGATAGTTTTATTTACTGGAAAACTCGATTCGAATCTTATGTGAATCAAAAGATCTTGATCTTTGGCATGTTATTACCATGGGTGACTTTCAACCTATTGAACAAAACCCTGAAACTAAACAAGATGAAATTGTTCCTTATGATAGACAAAGTGAAAGTCTTAAAAAGAAATTAGCTAAAAATGATGAAGCAAAAATGGTCATTTACAACACTTTACCTAAAAAGGAATTTCAAAGAATTTTCATGTGTAATACGGCTAAGGATATTTGGAAAACTTTGTTAGTCACTCATCAAGGTAATAATCAAGTCAAAGATAACAAGATCGATCTTTTGGTTCAACAATATGAACAATTCGTCATTCCTGAAGACGAATCCATAGATAGTGCATTTGCTAGATTTAACACCATTATCACGAGTTTAAAAGCATTCGATGAAGGTATTTCTGTCAAAAGTTGTGTTAGAAAATTTCTCAGGGCATTACATCCAAAATGAAGAGCAAAGGTCACGAAAATTGAAGAATCCAAGTACTTGGCATCTCTACCATTAGATGAGCTCATCGGTAACCTAAAGGTCCATGAGTTAATCATCAAGAATGATTCCGAGATTGTCAAAAGCAAGGTGGAAAGAAGATCACTCGCTTTGAAAGCCAAAAAGGAGCTAAGCGACGATGAAGATTCAAGTTCGGAAAGTGAAGATGAAGAGTATGCTATGGCGGTTGGAGATTTCAAGAAATTCTTTAAGCGAAGAGGAAGGTTTGTGAGACAACCGCGAGATGAAAAGAAAGCTCCTCAAAAATCTCGTGACGATAGATACAACAAGGTTGAGAAAAGATGTTATGGATGTGGTGATTCAAGACACTTAGTAGGAGATTGTCCACACCAAGCAAAAGACAAAAACCAAAAGGCATATGTAAGCCGTGCTTGGAGTGATAGCGATGAAGATGCCAAGAATGAAACATGTCTCATGGCCGGATCTTCAAAAGAGGTACATCTCGAATCCTATCTCTATAATGATGACACTTTTTCAATAGATTCACTTGATTTAGACAATGAGTATGATAAAATTTGCGAAATGAGTCAAAAGATTATTTTGAAAAACAAGTCTTTAAAATCTACCAAGTCTAAATTAGAAAAGGAAATATCGGAATTAAAAGACAAACTGTCTAGGCTTGAGAAAGGAAAGGAAATTGATTTGGAGTGCAAATCATGTCAAAATCTTAAAATCAAAAATGAGGGACTCAAAGAGGAAGCCTCAAAATTAAATAAATTTGAAAAGAGCACTCATTCTCTTAGACAAATAATAGGAGCTCAAAAGTCTTCCGATAATAAAACCGGTATAGGATATAATTTTTCTGAAGCATCAACAAGTGAATCAAATCAAATAGAATTTGTAAAAGTGGCTGACGGTCCCTTAGCATTAAAGAACCGTCGCATATTTAAGGGACCGTCCCCCTCTCTCCTGGCGCCTATAAATACAGAACTGTTATCTTTCTGTAAACTCACCGCTTATGCACTAAAAACTTTATGTATTCCGAAAATTATTCCAAATTATCCTCTTTGATCACATTATTGGGTTCTAAGTTGTTTACATGTGATCACACTCTTCATTCTTCTAAAGTGCAAGAGAAGAACACTCGTTGTAGTCAAGAAATGAAGTGTTGAAGAAAAGTCCTTCCCATCTCATACCGTTGTTGCGGATCTCTTATTCTTATTTATTGATTCTTGTATGTAATTGGACTTAAGTGCAAGTCCTATATTATGTGTTGTGTTGTATCGTGCCATCGTGTTGGTACGAGGTGTGAAGCCACGTGGGCCTTGGTAGATTGGTTCTAGCTAGGATTAGGACTCGACATTCCGCTTAATGTCGTTAAACTTGGTGTAAGCTTGTGTAAGGTTTGTTCTGCCATAAGGGAGCGTGTTGATATAGTGTTTGTGAAACTCTCGAGTGTGAGACTCGAGGAGTGGAGTAGGGTGAAAAGAGAGCTTCGTGGCCGAACCACTATAAATCTCCGTGTCCCAGTTTGATTGTTTCTTTCCTTATCTTTACTTACTTACTTGTTATTATATTTATTTGTTGTTGTGTTGATATCACATAAAGATCGAATCGAATCATTTTCATAATACTAACTTGTAAAAGTAAATTTTCTAAAACGTAAATAAAAATGGTGAAACTATTCAACCCACCTTCTAGTTTCTACACATTGAATTTATTCTACTTCGTACAATTAATTATTGATATTTTACATCATGCTCAAACAAATTTTATCTCATTTTATCCATTTTTTTTCCTTTTCTTCTTAAATTATTTGAGTATCACACATATTTTTTTATGATCACAACATCATCTTCGTTACATAAAATCACAACTAAATTTACTTGATTGTACAATATGCTTTGGGCACGTTTCAATAACAATATTAACTTGTGTACGTAGTTATAAAATTTAATACATCTTTTAACTTTTCCCCCCTAATAAAGTGCAAACTACTCTCAAGTCTTTATACGTAATAAGAAATTTTGGACATCATAATTTATTTAAATCACCGAACTAATTGATAGCATTTTGAATAGTATTTTAAGAAAATACGTAGTCTTTTTTAGAATAGGGTATTGTTTTGGCATATGCATTAAAGAAATACGAGCCATATATTCAAGTTTTAAAATTGATGGTTGGACATGAAAACTTATAAAGTTTAAGGGGTAAATAAGAGCATGATAAAGCTCTTATTATACATATTTATCCCATCGATTATATATTATATATCTATTATATTATATAGAATATCATGTTATTTGTGTAGAATTGGCACTAATCTGGTTGCATGATTGAACGAGAGAAGGAAGTTAGAAATATCACTAAAAGGACGATAAAGTAACAACTACGACAAAAGGAAGGACTTGGAATTAAATACAAATATAAAAGGCCCAAGTACGCCGGTCTTAGGACTATGTGCGGGGTACTTGCTTGGCGGGTAAATGAGATTGAATCTACACGAAGTACGGCGTACTTTCTACAAAGTGCGGCGTACTTATCTTGTCAGTTACAAAAGCAGAGTTATTGATTGCATTCATTGTGAGGCCGATCACTTGTCCTCAATTACTGAACTCTGGAGTTAAACTAGGTCAAATGAAGTCTATATATTGGAAGAAACGAACCAGAAGAAAGGAGGCAACATCTAGTAAAGTAGGGGAAAGTATACAAAAGTGATATTGGTGAACTCATACCAAGTTCACCATATCAAGGTCGAATTGTAATCCTATTACTGTGACAGAGGGTAGGAGAACGAGTCAAGAGAGTTTTCTCTGAGAAACCATTTGTTCTTCCGTTGTAATCACTTTGGTACAATTCTCTATTTCTACGAATTATATTATGAAGTTTATGAAATCTATGTCGAATGATATGTGTTTTGTTACCGAGATAATGGAGTAGTCGTTCTTATGTTTATTTGGGTGATGTAGTTATATGGTTGTTTTCATTGTAATGTACGCTTGCTATTTAATACTATGCTTAATTTTAATTGATGAGATTATGTTTGGATCATTGTTGAATGTTTGATGTATCTCTGTGGTAGAAGTAGGTCGAAAGGGTCTACCACATTGGTATTATTTCAAGGTGTTTGTCTATGGCAACTTGGTGTTTACTTTGTAGAAATTGGTCAACAAAATGTTTATCAACCTATCCATGATCTTGTTTAATGCCTTATCTCATGTCTAACGAACTTGATGAGGAAATTGGCTTATGTATACTTCTGTTATGAGCCATCCTTAATGCATTTGATATATTGAGAATTATAGGTCGAAAGGGATTCTTAATATGTTGGATAGTTATTTGTAGGAATGATCACCAGTCATCTCTTGCTTATATATCTTGTTCATGATTGCTTGCTCATCATTTATATGTTTACTTCCATGTTTCTTAGCTTAAATAAACATAACTTTAATCATATAAACAAACAATCTAAATTACTAGTCTTTGGATAAGTGACAATCTATAGACTTTACTTTAACACAATTGCTAACTTGGCTTTTCTACAATCTCTTGGGACGACCTGGTCTTACCTAAACCTTTACTATAAATGGGGGTTATACTTTACCCTTGTGTTTTATATATTAAGGAAATTGGTGAAATAAGTATTATAAATTTAAAGCTTTTGAAACACATCAGAGCATTAAACAAATAAGAGGGTCATAGAAAACGAATTTTTATGGTGCCACAAAACAAATACCCTCGAGTCATCTTTCCCAAAGTCATATTTCATCTTCCCCAAACATTAAATTCCATATTGTTAAGCAATTTGCTGCATTTAAACATATATTATGCTATCAGCTACTACCATAGTACCATGTATCAACAAAACAACAAATCTTTTGTCTCAATCAACGTCTGTAAATATCTTATAATATCTAATAAGTAATGAATTATATAAAATTATCTTCTTCATCCAAGTTTTTTTTACACATGCTCATTATTAAAATAAACGTTGATTGCTATCTGAAAGTAATGGATTTCAAACACAGTTAAAGTCTGAAAGTATTGTTCACACATGTTGATTAATATGTTCTTAAATTGTTTTCCGCAACTAAATATACTAGTTAAAATTGTTTAAGTTTGCTATTATATTATATTACGTAATCAATATTAATATCTACAAAAGAATGAAATCATTAATTAATAGTTAAAAGATAAAACAATATTTTGTGACTTTTGCAAAAATCAAAACAATGTAATTATATACAATTTTCTTAAATTGTATGTTTTGGTATGCTGAAACATAATTATGGGAAGGAGGAAGTAGACATGTTATAAAATCCACAAAATGACGAGTCAGCATGTGACTGGTGGAGTTTATGATCGTTTCTCTCTCCTTTCATTGATTAAACCAATCACCTCTATACATGTCATTTTTTGGATAATTTTGTGAAAGTTTTTTTTGGGTCGTAGCATTGCTTAATTTTTTAAGCCTTGAAATTTCAGTATATATGACCATTGACCACTGTATCTTTAGAGAGTACATAGCTCTTGTACCGGGTCATCAAGAAGACGGCCCAGAGCATCAAAATTTAAGGAGGGCATAACTAATTTATGAATTTTCATATATGAAGGTTTTTCTTGAAAATCTTAAACTAAAAGGAAAATGGACAGACGATGGTAGAAAGAGCAAAACTAGAAAAGTGAACATTGAAATTAGGAGATGCAATTGAAAAACTAATACAGAAAATACATGCAGGTGAGCAAGAGTACTAACAGAGTAACAGCTATAAGGAACGATAACATAGTAATTTCTTTTTTCTTTTTAAGAGGGTGTTTAGGAACAAAAGATAACTACTTCTAAATATAGTGTTTAGATTTGTTTATGAGTAAAAATAAGTAGATAAGCAATTTTTTTAGTGTTTGGAAAAAAAATCAAATGATAGGTAAAATGACCGACTTCTCCTCTTTGTTAAAATGACTAAATTTTGTCTTTCTGAGAGGTCATGCTTTTAACCCTTTAGCAAGCTCTAATCAAACGAGTCCAAGAGTGAAGCCAAGATAAACATTGCCACTTTTTCAGCTAGTGGGAGACCCGCACACAATCTTTTACCATCATCCCATCATTTAAACTTTTAAAGAGCCCATTATTGATCCATATTTCTCGATAATTAAAATGATCCATGTGGCTCAGTTGCTTTGGGTTTATGTTTATTCTATAAGGAATGATTTTATATAATTATTCAAATGGACGATTGCTTGCGTGTAGTATAGCGGCAATTTTGTATAGTAGCATCAATTTGTGCGTGAATATATATATATATATATATATATATATATATATATATATATATATATATATATATATATATATATATATATAATATACCTTATATATATATTTTGTATGTTTGGGTGTGAAATAAGTGAGATTTGTAAATAAAATTGTAGTTAAGTATTTATGTAACTAATAGATTATGTTGGTTTTACAAATATGGATTTTGGTAAAACATCATTACATTTGTAAGGACTTTAGAACTCCCACTACGTACAAACCATTCAAAAGTACTAGAAATATTCAACTAAGTTTTGAACTCAGTATTTTTATTGTGAGAGAATGTTTATCATTACATATAGAGACTCACATCAGGCAGCCTTTGAGACGGGATAACAATGAGTGGTTTTCTTCTCTTTAGGGTGATGCCAAACTTCTCGGATAGATCAAGCGTATCACCCTTTGGCAAGCTCCAATTAAACGAGTGCAAGAGTGAAGCCAATATAAACATTTGCATTTTCTCAGCCAATGGAATACCAGGACACAATCGTCTCCCTGATCCAAATGGGAAGAAATTCAAATTATTTCCATTGTAATCCCATTTGTCAGTCCCCTCGTTAGTCAAAAACCTCTCGGGGTTGAACTCCAAGGGATTGTCCCAGTACCGTGGATCCCTATGAATTGACCAAGCATTTAAATATATGGTACACCCCTTTGGTATTGTATAACCACCTACGATGCAAGTCTCTCTTGGTGAACGCGGGACTAGGAAAGGTGCTACAGGATGCAACCTGAAAGTTTCCTTAATCGTTGCATCCAGGTATTGAAGTTTCGAAAGATGAGACTCTTCAACAATTTTGTGTAGTCCTACAACTTCTGCCAATTCTCCTTGAACCCTTTTCATTACTTTGTGATTTTGTATAATATATGTCATTGCCCATTCAATCAATGTTGTCATCGTTTCTGTTCCTGCAATCATAACATCCTGATGCAAAAATCACGAGTATATTTTAGCAATCATACTAATCTATATCTTTGTTAGACTCAATAGATTGTATTCATTTTTATTTTTTATGTAGATCTATTTATAAATGTCATGCGAGTATGCAATCCACGAAATATAAAGAATAATAATGTTTACCACGAGAAGTGCTTTTATTTGTGTGATGTTAAGCGATGTTGCATCCTTCTTGTCGTTGCGATCCAATAAGATCTGTAAAAAATCCTTTTTTCCTTCATGGCTAACTTTATCTTTTGACCTATTGGAGTTAGATTTGATTCGATCATCAATGATGTTTTCAAAAAGTTGATCCAAATTCTTAATTTGTTTCTTCATGTCTCGCTCAACACCTTGCAAATCAAACCACCCAAGACTAGGGAAAAAATCAGATAAATTTGCTCGTGCGAGAATCTCAACAAAGTTTGACGCCACCATCTGTAACTCAGTTCCAAGATCACTACCTTTTGCACCTTTATCTGCTGTGTTTCCCCAAACCATGCTTGTTAGAACGTTCGCTTCCGTACAGAAAGAAATCTCACTAATATCAACATTGGTGCCAATTCTAGTAAAAACATTCTTGATAGTTTTTCTTACCTCGTCCCTTCGAAATGAACTAGTTGCTTGAAGATTCTTGTTGCTTAGGACCTCATGGACAAATATTTTACGAATGTTGCGCCAGTAAGAGTTGTTGGAGAATACTATATTTTGGCCACCATAAGATAATATTGAGGCAGCAACTGTTAGGTCACGGTTAGCAAAGGTCTCACCTTGGTCATGAACCACAGCCTTTACTAGGTCCGGAGTGTTTATCACCACATACAGCTTGTTTCCCAAATGGACCTTGAAGATGGGGCCATAGGTGTGAGCCATGCTGGTGAACTGTTTGTGCAAGTCTGGGCCAAGAAATGGAAGGTACCCGACAATTGGCAATGAACGGGGACCTGGTGGCAATGATGGTGATGAGCTAAAACGTGTCAACTTATAACATATAATAGCCACGAATAGTACTGAAATTGTGACAACTCCCGTTATTATGTCGTTGATATTGTTTACTTGTACCATTTTTGCAAATGGTGGAAGAGAATCAGTAATTAATGTATATGGCTGCACTTATGCCTGGGCTAGCTAGGCCATGCATATATAAATATGTTTATAATAAATATCTTTCAAAAAGAAAATATTATACTACGTAGTAGTTATCTTGTCAAAGTCAGTAGTCTAGTAAGACATCAGTAGCCGCTGCTAATTCTAGAAATAAATTCACTGCAACAATAAATTATTTTTTAGAAAGAAACATTTTATTAAACACAAATGACAAATAAAACAAAGCAAACCAAACAATGCCATTAAAACGGGCAGGCCCACGTAAAAAATCAAATTCCCATATCTTGGCCATCAAAGAGCACTAACCCAAGGAAACAACCAGTGGAATGCCACTGCCACGTTGAACTTGCAGACGAGAGTAGACCATACGCACTAAAACAACTACCAGTCCAAGATGTGTAATATGTACCAGTTAGAATTTTCAACAGCAAGAATTAGAGTATAGACTCAAAAGAAGCCAAACACTCTATAAACTTTGATAAGTAAACAACATGATGCTTTTTGTTTATTGTACTCGAAAATCAATGAATGGTAGGTAAAACTGTAAGAGACTTGTGTGATTCATATATTTCAACAAGGATTTTTTTATACATAACTGGTCATTATGATTGTTCGCAACCTTTAAGTTAGTTCAGAATAATAATTGTAGAAAGTCTAAATCTCCCTTACTTTTTCTATCCTGCGCAAAGTTGTTCTTCTTGGAGAGTTTGCCGTAACAATTTTGCC
Source organism: Artemisia annua (assembly GCA_014162995.1). Classification (NCBI taxonomy): domain Eukaryota; kingdom Viridiplantae; phylum Streptophyta; class Magnoliopsida; order Asterales; family Asteraceae; genus Artemisia; species Artemisia annua. The sequence goes on from LBNU01007344.1 coordinate 164,759, forward strand.
ATTTTCTTTTTGAGTAGAATGCTCAGGATACCAACTAACACATCTAAATGACTTTTACAACACAAAAGCGCCTAAGCTGATCTTTGTATTGCATGATTGACACATCACATAGAACACATTTTGCAAAACTATTTCATAAACACTAATTAGGTTCGAATCAGTATCTTATCGTGATATCCCTAACATCAAGGCCAGCCTGAAGTCTCTCGATACATCTACTACATCCTTGGTGTTAGGAATACGATTTTTGTATAAGAAAGATTCGGTCACCCCAGATATGATTAAGCATTGTTTAGCTCGTAGTAGTTACATTAGTCAGTAATACGTAGTTTAGAATTAGATTTGTTCGCGGAAGAAGGACGGGTCTTTACCCACTGTATACCTGATCCGCAGCCCAAGTGGCACGCCCAAGTGGCAAAACCCATGTATATAAACCCCTCTCCATCCTTGGAGAGGGTAATCCTTCTCTCATAATTTCATTTTCTTTTTTTTGGTTTTCTCTCAAGGCTTCATCTCTTTCTCGCTCTAGAATTTCTTTCTTTCTTTCTTACCTTCAACGAGCCAACCACAAGTATATTTGTGTTTGTGATGTTAACTAGTATCCTACAATTGGTATCAAGAGCCATGGTTACATCCTAGGAATCATAGAACTTGTGGTGTATGGTTTGTTTTGGGTTTCTACTAGTTTAGGGTGGTTTTGACTCATTTTGGTGCTCGTTTGTGGTGTTTCTTGTGATCTTTCTTGTACTTCTAGGATTAGAAAGGTTAGATTCATCTAGTTTATCAGTTGTTTGGACCACGTCTAGCGTTTGTGAGGTGTACGAATGGGTTTTGGAACTTTTTCTTGCCAGCGGTTAGCTCCACGTTAAAGTATTCTTCACAGCGGTTAGTTTGGGTATTCAGCAGTTAGTAGTAGCGGTTAAGTACAAGTAGTGGAGCGAACATTACGCTGTACTCTGTACTGTATCAGCGGTTAAACTCCAGCGGTTTACTTCACAGCGGTTAGTTTGGGTATTTAGCGGATAGTAATAGCGGTTAAGTACAAATAGTGGAGCGAGCATTACGCTGTACTTTGTACTGTGTTAGCGATTTATTCACAGCGGTTAAGTCAGTAGTGGTTACTTTACTAGCGGCTACTCTGTCCAGCGGTTACTATTCCAGCGGTTAAGTTTCAGCGGTTAAATCTTAGCGGTTAAGTTTCAGCAGTCATTATATCAGCGGTTCACTCTTCAGTGGTTACTTTACTAGCGGTTACTCTGTCAGCGGTTACAGTACCAGCGGTTTACCTATCTTAGCGGTTTTCCTGGTTGACTTTAGTAAAATCCCGGGAAAGAATTGATTTCTCGGTTTAAGTCACGTGAGTTGTAAAATCCCGTCTAAGACCTTGTCACCATGACTACTGTAACATCTATTGATGATATTCAAGCTGCTGGATCCGACACTCGACCTCCGATGCTAGAAAGAACGGACTATGAGTCTTGGTCACAAAGAATTCGGTTGTATTGTCAAGGCAAAGAAAATGGGGAGAAAATTCTGAGATCAATTGATGAAGGGCCATTCCAAATGGGCACTATTAGAGATGTTATCTCCACTGGTGATGATGGGACAGTCACCCTTGGAATTGACAGACCTCGTACGTACAATGATCTGAATGAAGCTGAAAAGAAACGATATGATGCTGACATTCGTGCTTCAAACATTGTGGTACAAGGGCTACCAAAGGACATATACAAACTGATTAACTTCAACACCGAGGCCAAAGCTGTTTGGGACAATGTCAAAATGTTGCTAGCTGGTTCAGAATTAACAAAGGAAGATCGTGAGTCTCAATTGTACGATGAATTCGAGCACTTTAAGATGAACCCTGGTGAAAGCATCAATGATTACTATGTCAGATTCCACAAGCTTGTGAATGACATGAGAATGATAAGAATGACAATGCCGAACATCCAACTCAACTCAAAAGTTCGTCAATAACATGTCGCCAGAATGGGATCGATTTGTCACGGCTGTGAAGCNTCTCAATTGTACGATGAATTCGAGCACTTTAAGATGAACCCTGGTGAAAGCATCAATGATTACTATGTCAGATTCCACAAGCTTGTGAATGACATGAGAATGATAAGAATGACAATGCCGAACATCCAACTCAACTCAAAAGTTCGTCAATAACATGTCGCCAGAATGGGATCGATTTGTCACGGCTGTGAAGCTAAACAAAGGTCTCAGAAACACCAACTATGAGCAACTCTATGCTTATCTACAACAACATGAGAAACATGTCATGTATGATCGTCAGTTAAGAGAAAAGTTTCATCCCTCAAATGATCCTCTTGCTCTAATCTCCAGTGCTCAAGGTTTCAACCAAGTCTCAGCTGACTTAATCAACCCTCCAATCACTACTCAAGCAACACAGAATCAGTCAACTCTTGGTCAAGCCTCATTGCAATCAGCAAGTGTCAAAACCAACTCACAAGATTTGGGAAATTCCTACATGGTCAAGAGAATTGATAACCTCTCCAATCAAGTCTCTCTACTGGTTCAACACTTCAGAAGCACTCTTCCTCAAACCAACAATCAACTCAGAACCTCATCTAATCCACGTAATCTTGCTGTTGTGGAAGATGGGCGTGTTGTGGTTCAAGGAAGACAAAATGTCCGAGGAAATGCTTAGAACAGAATGGGAAATGGTAATCAAGGACAAGGAAGGCAAATCAAGTGTTACAATTGTGGTAGGCTAGGTCATATTGCAAGAAACTACACTGAACCAAAACGTCCTCAGAACTCTGACTACTTCAAAGATAAGATGCTGTTGATGCAAGCACAAGAGAATGGTGTTAAATTGGATGAGGAACGGCTGCTCTTTCTTGCTGGTGATGAAGGAAACTCCTTTGATGCTGATGTGGATGATCAACCAGTCCAGGATCTTGCTCTAAATGACCCAAACATCTTCCAGGCTGAAGATTGTGATGCATTTGATTCTGATGTTGATGATTAACCTACTGCACAAACCATCTTTATGGCCAAGCTTACATCTGCGATCACATCGGCAAATCAATCAGGATCTTCCAAATCATCCATCATTTCTGAGGTACTCAAATTATATGACACATATGAAACATGTGCCATTCCAACGATACTCGATGAGGTTCATCAAACTAGTATTGTCATGCCAGATGATGTCGGTTTGAAAAACACTAATGTTTCCTCAAAACAACAACATATGGATAACAATAAAGAGTCTGATGAATCTAGTAGAGCATCTGAAGATACATATGTTGACGATGTGATGCACAATCAAAGGACTCATAACGAAGTAAAACACACAGACACTATTGATTCAAATTCTGCTGATATGGGTAATAGTAATGTTGTCCCATATTAGCAATACTTGAAACAAAGTATCGAAAGTACTTTACCTCGTGATGACTCTTTCATTAATAATGATACTTGTGAATATGATGATTATACTGCTGTTATTCCTGATGACACCTTAACCACAAGGATTAATATTCTCAAAGATCAGGTGAATATGTATCAACAACGTGCAAAATTTGAGTTAAATGAACGTGAACAGAAAATGAATTAGCAAATGTGTACATATATTACCAAGAGGAATTTAAAGGAAGAAGAGTTAAGAGGGGAAATAAAATCTTTGCAAAATCAAATCAATCAAACTGTTAAACAAAAACAGGAGATTCAAAACAGTGTCAACACACTAAAATTAGATTTTCAAAGCAAAGAAACTAAACTTCTAAACGAGTTTTCCTAATTAAAGGCCTTAAAGAACAAGCTTGAAAACAAATTGTACACACAAGGCCAAACCATTCAAACTGCTCAAATGATGCATAAGCACATTAAGCTTCGTGATAAACATATTGATAAGGATACAGTTGTGCCTAAAACTAATTATCTTAGGAGCGTTAGTGCCTCTCAACCTGCCTTATATGACTATAATGTGATGCTTAATCCCAATCATGATTCCCCTGATGTGCGTGATACAGAAGAGATTGTTGAAATTGAAACAAAAAATAGGAAAAGACTTGAGGATAAGATGAAGGATCCCATGTGCATAGCAAATCGTGTTAATATCAAACCCCATAACTACTATGAGCAGAACCGATTGACTGTCTTTGTGCCACAAACTAAGTTAACCCCTGAACAGATGTTTTGGGCACTAGATGTGGAAAAAATGAAAGCTGAACTTCTTATGGCTTCCACTCCCCTTAAGTTTGCTAAACCCACGGTGTATCCTCCCAATACACCCATGAACCTAGTTCAGATAGCACTTCCCACTCAATGTAAAACTCTTATTAGCATGTATGTACTATATCAAATGTTTGCGGATTTTGACAAAACGTGTAAAAAGAGGATTACTCCAACGGGAATTACTGAGGGGGAAAGGGGTTTTGAAGTTACAAAAGAATGTTATCTCACAGAAGTCATTCCGTTTTTTAAACAAATCAAAAATCATTTTGAATACATGGAAACATCACTTAAACAAGAGATAAATGACATGAAAGAGGTGTTTAAAAACCAGGAACGTGAAGGAGAACAAACTGTATTTGATCTTCAACATAGTGAAATTGCGAGGAAGAATGCTCTTATCATGAATGATAATTTGATTGCTATGTGCATTGCTCAAGATGTGTTTTATACTGCTACTGATTCTTCTTTAATTGCTTCCCAATTTCATGATATGTCTGTTACTTTAAAGGTTTTCCAGAATCGTGTTGTTGAGCTTGAGGGGGAGAATTTAAAACTGCGCCAAAAAATTCAAAAAGATGATCATGATAACATGATCAAGCAATTTTCAAAACTAGAGGTTGATAATCTTAACTTGCAATTAAGATACCAACATCTAGAAGAAAGAATCAGAAATTCAAATGCCAAGACATCTTCGGATGCTCCTGAATTTGATGCATATTTTGAATTAGCCAAAAGGGATGAAAGGATTCAAGCTCACACTAACACGATTCGGAAACTGAAGCTTCAAATTGCACAATCTAAGACGAATAAATGTGATGTGATTGATAATAAATGTGATGTGTTTGATTCCTAGAAACCTCAGTGTTTAGATTCTCAATATCTTCAACTTCAAAATGTCATTAACGATTTGAAATACGAAAATGATTGTTTTCGAGCTGAAAACTCTAAAATCAAACAACATTACAAAGAGTTACATGATTCGATAAAGATCGTGCGTGATAAAAATAATGAAAAGATAACTTCTTTACTCAAAGAAAATGAGAATCTAAAGACTCAGGTAAAAGGGAAAACAAAAAGATCTGATGCTGATGCCATTAATATTCCTCTTCCCCTTTGGAATAATGCGTTTGTTCACAATGAGTACCTTAGGTATCTCAAGGATTGCCTAGATATCCTCTGTGAAACTATTGAAGAAGTTAGAATTGTGAGTCCTACAGACATTGGCATCCGTGATGTGTATTATCTCACCAACAGATCATATGAGCTTTTAGATTATGCCATTGGTACATGTCCTAAGGCTGATTGCATGCGTGATAAGTCTAATGATGTTTCCTCTAAGGTTAAGAACAAGCATGTTGCCTTTAAAGTGCCCATAACATCACCAAAACATAACACATCAGATACCAAAAATCAAACAGCAGTTTCTCATTCTAATGTTCCCATCATTAATTCTACAGGAGTAAAATCTGTCACTAATGCTAGCGGGTCAAAGTCTAGTTGCAATACAAGGAATGATAGGACTTCGCCAGCTAAAAGTGATCAAGGAAAGAAAGTAGAAGAACACATTAGGAACAATAAAACTGATCTGAACGTTGAGAATCGTGTTGATTCTAGTATTAGCTCTAGGCGTACTGTAATTAATTCGAATTCTAAAACCAGTTGTGAGATCTATAATAACTTTTTAAATTTTGGTAATCATGATCTGTGTGCTAAGACATGTTTGTATGCTTCTAAAGTATCCCCTGGTTGTCATAATGTTTATTATAATCATGAAAAACATGTTTGGAAAGCAACAGGAAGGAAGTTTACTAATGTTGGCTATCATTGGAGGCCCACTGGAAGAATAATGCCAATAGGAAGTCTTCACCCCTTTGCCAAACAGTCTGATCCTAAGTCTCCCAACATTAGGATTTGGAAGAAATCTGGTAGAACGTTTCCTATAGGAACCCAATGTGCTAACCATAAGTCTAATTCCCCAGCATATCATGTTATGACTAAGGTCACTATTAATTCTTCCAATTCTGATGTTTGTACTAACCAATCGGAACCCACTTTTGGTTGGGGATCCAAGTTTGTCCGTTATCCATATCTGTCTGATTTCAAATGCAGGTCGTACAAATCGCCCTGTGGTATTTGGACTCAGGCTGCTCAAAACATATGACGGGGGATCGCTCGCGGCTCAGAAATTTCGTGAAAAAGTTTATCGGGACTGTTAGATTCGGGAATGATCATTTTGGTGCAATAATGGGTTATGGAGATTATGTGGTTGGTGACAGCGTTATCTCTCGGGTATATTATGTAGAAGGTCTTGGGCACAATCTATTCTCCGTAGGTCAATTTTGTGACTCAGATCTAGAAGTTGCCTTCAGAAAACACTCTTGTCATGTTAGAAGATTGGATGGTATGGATCTCTTGAAAGGCAGACGTGGCACAAACCTCTACACTATATCCATTGAAGACATGATGCAATCATCTCCAATCTGTCTACTATCTAAGGCTTCCAAGACCAAGTCTTGGTTGTGGCATCGTCGTTTGAACCATTTGAACTTCGGTACCATCAATGAACTTACTCGTAAAGATCTTGTTCGAGGCATGCCCAGGCTGAAGTATGAAAAAGATCATCTTTGTTCCGCTTGTCAGCTTGGTAAAAGCAAGAAGCATACTCACAAACCCAAAACCATCAACACCATCATGGAAGTTCTTCATACCCTTCACATGGACCTTTGTGGTCCCATGAGAGTGCAAACCATATTTGGAAAGAGATATGTGTTAGTGATTGTTGATGACTACTCTCGTTTCACATGGGTCAAATTCCTCAGATCCAAGGATGAAACACCTGAAATCATCATCAAACTAATCAAGCAGCTGCAAGTTGGACTCAATAAAACAGTCAGATTCGTCCGCACAGATAATGGAACGGAGTTTGTCAATCAACAACTTACTCAGTTTTATGAAGATCTGGGAATTAGTCATCAAAGGAGTATACCTCGAACCCCTCAGCAGAATGGAGTCGTTGAAAGACGAAACCGTACACTTGTAGAGGCAGCACGAACTATGTTGATCTTCTCCAAAGCTCCTATGTTTCTCTGGGGAGAGGCAATTGCAACGGCTTGTTACACTCAGAACAGATCACTAATACATCCTCTTCACTGCAAAACTCCTTATGAGCTAGTGCATGAAAGAAAACCCGACCTCTCTTTCCTTCGTGTTTTTGGTGCATTATGTTACCCAAACAATGATAGCGAAGATTTGGGAAAGCTAAAGGCAAAAGCTGATATTGGAATTTTTGTTGGGTATGCACCAAACAAGAAGGGTTATCGAATCTACAACAAAAGGTCCCGACAAATCATGGAAACCATCCATGTCACGTTTGATGAGCTGACCGAGCAAACGGTTCCTGAATACTCCAGTTCAGGACCCGCATCTAATCTTTGGACTCCTGGACCCATTAGTTCAGGACTTGTAAATTCTTCCACCACAGATGCTCCTTCTGTGCCACCTACCAGTGAGGACTTGAAGAAATTGTTTGATTCAATGTATGATGAGTATTTTGAGCCTCAACAGAGAGTCGAACCTGAACAACAAGTCATAGGTCCTGATGCTGCTGCTAATGATGAACCTCAACCCACAAACGGGCCTTCCATCTCCATCTCTCTTAGTCAGAATGCTCCATCATCTAGTCATACCAATCACACAGATCAACACTCTTCAATTCCTCAAGAAGAAGCATCTGATAACACCTTTGAAGTGAATCCTTTTACTCAACCACCTGATGAACCTTTTGTCAACGTATTTGCTCCTGAACCATCTACTTTGGCAACCTCCTCAGAAGATTCCAACACTGCTACTTCAATTACCAATCATCAACTTCATGAGCATATCAGGAAATGGGCAAATGATCACCCGATTGACAACATCATTGGTAACCCATCTAGGCGAGTATCTACACAACGACAACTTGCCACAGATGCCTTATGGTGCTTTGTTAGCAACGTGCTGTCCAAAGTCGAACCAAAGAATTATAAAGAAGCATTGTCTAAAACGTCCTGGTTCACTGTAATGCAAGATGAAATCCATGAATTTGACAGACTAGATGTTTGGGAATTAGTGCCCCCTCCAGACTGTGCAATGATTATCGCCCTCAAATGGATCTTCAAAGTGAAGTGTTAAAGAACAAAGCTCGACTTGTGGCCAAAGGGTTCAGACAAGAAGAAGGAATCGACTTTGAGGAATCATTCGCACCAGTTGCCAGAATTGAAGCCATCAGAATCTTCCTTGCCAATGCAGCCAGTCAGTACATGGTTGTATACCAAATGGATGTGAAGACTGCCTTTCTCAATGGACACTTAAAGGAAGTAGTATATGTAAGCCAACCAGAGGGGTTTGTTGATTAACCTCCTCAGAAGAATCCAACACTGCTACTTCAATTCCCAATCATCAACTTCATGAGCATATCAGAAAATGGACAAATGATCACCCGATTGACAACATCATTGGTAACCCATCTAGGCCAGTATCTACACGACGACAACTTGCCACAGATGCTTTATGGTGTTTTGTTAGCAACGTGCTGTCCAAAGTCGAACCAAAGAATTATAAAGAAGGATTGACTAAAACGTCCTGGTTCACTACAATGCAAGATGAAATCCATGAATTTGATAGACTAGATGTTTGGGAATTAGTGCCCCCTCCAGACTGTGCAATGACTATCGCCCTCAAATAGATCTTCAAAGTGAAGCTTGATGAATATGGTGAAGTGTTAAAGAACAAAGCTCGACTTGTGGCCAAAGGGTTCAGACAAGAACAAAGGAATCGACTTTGAGGAATCATTCGCACCAGTTGCCAGAATTGAAGCCATCAGAATTTTCCTTGCCAATGCAGCCAGTCAGAACATGGTTGTATACCAAATGGATGTGAAGACCGCCTTTCTCAATCGACACTTAAAGGAAGTAGTATATGTAAGTCAACCAGAGGGGTTTGTTGATCCTGAACGCCCTAATCATGTCTATCGCTTGAAGAAGGCACTATATGGTCTTAAACAAGCACCCAGAGCATGGTATGATACACTGTCCAAATTTCTTCTAGCCAACCAATTCACCAAAGGGGTTGTCGATCCTACCTTGTTCACAAGAAAGTTGGGAGAGCATCGTCTCCACGTTTAGATCTATGTGGATGACATTATCTTCGCTTCAGCCGATCCACTAGAATGTGATAGGTTTGCACAAGAAATGAGTACAGAATTCCAAATGTCCATGATGGGGCAAATGTCGTTCTTCTTGGGGCTTCAGATTTCTCAAAACCCACATGGTATCTTCATCAATCAATCCAAGTATGCCATTGAAATACTAAAGAAATTTGGATTCGAATCATGTGAATCTGTTGATACTCCAATGGTTGAGAGAACTAAGCTGGATGAGGATATTGAAGGAGCACTTGTCGACCAAACCAAATACCGAAGCATGATCGGATCATTGATGTATCTCACAGCCAGCAGACCTGATCTCTTATTTGCTGTCTGCATGTGTGCTCGTTATCAATCCAAACCTACTAAGAAGCACTTAGAAGCAGTCAAAAGAGTCTTCAGGTACCTTCAAGGAACAATTCACATGGGCCTTTGGTATCCTAAAGACACTGCAATGGCTCTCACAGCCTACTCTGATGCTGATCATGCGGGTTGTCAAGATACTCGACGAAGTACTTCGGGCGGTGCTCAGTTTCTAGGAGATAAGCTGGTTAGTTGGTCATCAAAGAAGCAAATGAGTACATCAATCTCCTCTACAGAAGCTGAATATATTGCCATGTCATCATGCTGTGCTCAAATTCTTTGGATGAGGTCTCAATTATCCGACTATGGCTTTAACTACAACAAAGTTCCGATGTACTGTGATAACAAGAGTGCCATTGCTCTTTGCTGCAACAACGTCCAGCATTCAAGATCAAAGCACATTGATATTCGACATCATTTCATCAGAGAACAAGTGGAAAAAGGAATTGTGGAACTCTACTTTGTAAGGACGGAATTTCAGCTGGCTGATATCTTCACAAAGGCACTTCCTAGAGAACGGTTTCAATTCATTCTCCCACGTCTTGGAATGAAGAGCATCACTCCTGAGTCACTCAAAAGTCTTCAGGAAGACAATGAGCAGACACTGATTCACTTCACATATCCTCTATATATTTTATAAAATCCAGAAAAGAAAAATACAAAAATATAAAACCTATAAAACCCATAAAAATCTGAAAAATTTGAAAATACCAAAAATATGTGTTCACGTAACAATGGTTTGCTATTACTTCAGATAGCAACCCGGTTTTCAAAATCTGTGTTAAAACACGTTATCATGTTTTCACTGTGTGCGGATTATCCGAAAAGCTGTACGCTTCAGTGCAGTCTATCTAGTAAAAGAAGAGAAGTCTTCTTTTCTCAAAATCTCTTTCTTCTAAAAATTCTTCAAAAGAGATTTTGTAGTGTACAAGGTGGCCATTGGTCTTAAATTTTCTCGTATACGTTACCACTCACATTAATGGCTACTAAATGTTAAAATGGAAAAACGGGTCATTAATTGAGGGGGAGCATATGTGTTCAAAATTTCTGCACCTTTAAAAACTTTGTGCACCAGCCACAGTAAAAACTCAAAAAGTGTCTCATAATGAGTAAACATTTAAAATTTTGCCACATATCTCTCCAAAGCTTTTTCGAAAATCATTTAAATCAATTGGGATCACAAAATCTCAAAAGATTTGAAATTTTATGATCGGGGGAGAGAATGTGATTTAAATATAAAAACTGATTTAAAAGTGATGTTTTTTGGACTCATAAAGAATGTTTGTGGACTTTCGAGAACGCTCCCTTATGTGCTAAAATGTTAAAGATTTTGGATTTTAATCAAAGCACATATTAAGGGGGAGCAAGTGATTACATGTGATGTTTTTGGACTTATAAAGATGTTTTGGACTCAAAAGATCGCTCCCTTATGTGCTAAAATTTTAAAAGATTTTGGACTATGAACAAAGCACATATTGCGGGGGAGCAAGTGATTTAAAATGATGAATAAATGATCTCTTTTGCAAGCTCACCCGTATGTGCCAAAGTTTTTCAAAATTGATTCAATCAATGGGCACATATTGAGGGGGAGCAAGTGGCTAAGAGTCTTTCATGGGTTTTTACAAATCCAAGTAAAAACCGTGAATTGCTTATGACTCAGAATTTGACTCATGAATTGACGAAACATGAAAAGTCGTGAATCAAAAAGACTAGTCCTGGCCGGGTAATAATTTCAAGCTGGTCTAACCAGTGATGTAAACGTGTCTCGAAGAGGACTGGTCAAAGTAGATAGTACCGTTTCGAGAAACAATTCGTAGATATATACTTTGACGGGTCTAACTTCCTTTTTGAGGAATGTTAACAACATCAAGTTAGTTATTAAGGCTAGTTATCACCTAAAAGCTGATAATGGATCCCTTTAACTAAGCAACGTAAATGTGTCCCTCGGGTATATGTCTATTAAGAGCCGATCAATTCAAATAAGTGCAACTCACCCCGACATGTGCAAATTTCTTTCTACCTATAAGTACATGTCAAGGGGGAGCATTTGAAAAATGATAAAACTCTCAAGGTGTTAACAAAAATGTGTTTCCTTATCATAAACACCTTGAGAGAATTTTCAATGATTTTGGTTATATGGCGAATGTGGAAAAATACCAAAAGACCGACCACTTGAATTTAATGCATGGAGTTATAAGGATGGTTAGGTTAGTTATATGTTCCCGTGATCCACCAGAACCGGAGGGATCTTCCCGGGGACAATCCAATAGATAGATTAGAAGTCCTTAAGAATGATTGAAAAAAGGAGAAAAGTGAGAAAGGGAAAAGTGCCGACTGAGACTGAGCTAGAACTGGAACAAACCCAACAAGGTTCTAGTAAATGAAGTCTCGGTAAGCACTGAAGGGGTTGAAGAATTAAAAAGAAATGAAATGAGAAAGGGAGAAAAGAAATAGCCCTCCAATTATTCAACCTTAGGGCAGACACCGGGTTCAATTCATATGCTACTGAGTGTTGCTAAGGTAACATCGGTATTGAAGATTAAGACGTCATGGACCCAGTGACGCGCTGCACTAAACCTTCCATCCACTCAAGTTCTCTTAAAAGAGCTTGTTTCATTCTCACGGGGAACCGGTGTAAACTATCGATTTGTCTCTTAGAGCAAGTTGATATTGAAACAGGAGACCCCTCCCTAGTCACCGCATAGGATAACCAATGTTCACTTATCGAGTCTAGAGCCAAGAGATGCATCAAAAGATCTCATAGGTACACTTGATACTTATACACTGGTGGTTCAACATTAAGGGCACCAGGTGTAATACTTCGAGTCCTACGCAGATCTTAGCAATCTGCCAAGAACACTTATGAGGGAATGCACATAAGTATTTCCCAATGATTGAGTGGAAACTCCTGCCAGGGTCAATATCAAACAGCCCTGACAACAGGTCACTTCGGTAATCTCTTGTAGGTTACGCTTAGTGTGTTCGGTGGTGTTCCAAAAGGTCTACAGTCGTGGGGTGATCTCCAGCGACTCACCTAATCGTTGGTGTACTTCGGTATGTTAGTGAAAGCCCTTTCGGGGGCATCCGATTGGGAACAGCCTTGGTAAGGATTAGAGAAAGTCTTCACACTATGCTGTTGACGATCTCGAAGTCCAAACTTGTAAGTGCCGGTAAGTTTATTACTAACCATGTTTTATGCAGCTCAACATACCAAACTTACCATGTTCACCACCATCACTCGAGTTCCACATGCTCATACCAACATCTAAAAGGAGACGTCAGAACTGTTCAACCGGGAAGATCTACTCAACAAAGATGTATGGGCATGTTGGAAAGGCGTAATCACATCAAAGACAAAGAAGTTGACGATTGATGTCGATTGCTAAAAAGATGCAGATTCATCATCTCATGCTTACACATCAACATCGTAACTTAAGATATCATGATCAAAGAATGGGCTTCGACTATGCTTCCTCAACTCTGATGCAGAAGATCATGATCCAAAAAAGTGTAAGCATGACATCACAAAGATAATCACTACATCACAAAGAGACACGTACACTCAAAGATGACTTGAAGCTAATTATATGGATGAAGAGCAAAGAACAAAGTCAAAAGATCATCATATACATCAAGGAAGTCATCTTGAGTCGATTATCAATGAAGAATCAACAACTACGAGCTACAAAAGAATCTACGAAGATCTCAATGCAAGAATTCAAGAATACAGAACAAAAGGGTGACCTCTCTTAGGGGGAGATTGTTAGGAATACGATTTTTGTATAAGAAAGATTCGGTCACCCCAGATATGATTAAGCATTGTTTAGCTCGTAGTAGTTACATTAGTTAGTAATACGTAGTTTAGAATTAGATTAGTTCGCGGAAGAAGGACGGGTCTTTACCCACTGTATACCTGATCCGCAGCCCAAGTGGCACGCCCAAGTGGCAAAACCCATGTATATAAACCCCTCTCCATCCTTGGAGAGGGTAAGCCTTCTCTCATAATCTCATTTTCTTTTTTTTGGTTTTCTCTCAAGGCTTCATCTCTTTCTCTCTCTAACTTTCTCTCTCTAGAATTTCTTTCTTACCTTCAACGAGCCAACCACAAGTATATTTGTGTTTGTGATGTTAACTAGTATCCTACACTTGGTGTTTTCTAGTGACAAAAGACTATCTAAGATTGAGGCTTCTCAAGCTACATTGGCTTGTAATCTCTCATCGGTGACATCTCAGACATCAAGATCTCATTTCAAGATATGCTCAACTTACTTCAGTTGGCAATCTCAGTTCGTGGTTCCTTAACTCTTAGCTCTTCAGCCCAACAACTGCTGAGGGGGAGAAGCCTAATGAGACTGTCATCCTAAACCTTCATCAAACGTCATCACTGACAAATCTCCATTTGAAGAAAGTCCACAGACCTATGAACCAGCCCAAATTGAAGCCAAGGCTTTGGTTATCTACCAAGTCCCTCATCAGCAAGTGAAGGGGAGAAAGTGTGTGACTATGAAATCCGTGAGCCTAACTCATCATTCAAGTCCTGTCAGGACATCCCTACCTCTTCTTCTGCACAACCATTAAAAGACAACAAAGGTAAAAAGAAGATGTTTGGCATTGAAAATAGTATGCTCTCTAAGCTTGAAGAGGCTGAACTTCACATCCCCGAAGTGAACCTTGTTTAATAATCATCTGGTCAACCAACCTAGCTGAATCCTCATCATGCCGTGACCTGATTGACAACCAACTCGAATCTAGGGACGTAGTCAAGGTCACTGAATAGGAGCTAGGTGAACTCCTCGAAGTTGAAGAAAGGAAGAAGAAGGCCTTAGATTATGTTGCCTCTATCAAGGAGATTGCTAAGGTAGCCACGGAGGAAGTTAAGGCAATAAAGCATGTTGTCAAGACCACTAAAGAGTTCAAAATTCTTCAGCCTCATGAACTTAATGAAACCAATGAAAAGATGAAACCAAAGGCATAAAAATGGAAGAGATTATGGGAAGTTGCAAGAAAAGGATGGAGCTTGTCAGGAAGCTTGGGTTATCACCGACCAGAATCATTCCAAACACCAAGCCTCTCATTATCTAAGAAAATCCAATTTTGGAGTAATCAGTGAGTTCAAATGAAGTCTCTTTAGGTATAAAGAATGGGAAATGATGTTGGTTGTCATGAACAAGAAGAAAGGAGGTAATGCTACTAAACTGATCAAGACCATGGGAAAAAGATTTAAAGAAATCATGGAACAAGAAAAGTTTCCGGGGATTGCTACAAGGAAGCCTCTGAATCTTCAGGATCTTCTCAAGACTTCACATAAGGTGCATATCATCGTTATAGTCATATTTCTGGATTCTGTTTACATTTCTTATGTTTATAATCCGCACCGGTTTTATATCTTTGCTGTTTTACTTTTACGTGGTTTAAATTTTAGCTGCTTGATAATTGTATTAGTTACAAAGTTGTTTGGATTCGTATAATTTGTTCGTTTAATGACTTACATAAATATGAGACACCGCTACATATACTCGGGTTGGTAAATCTGGGGAGGTTTTTGAAAATTCTATTGGATGTTTAGTTTTGCAAAATAAGCTCATTCAAGTGCCACAAAATTCAAGAATTTGGTGCCTACTATCTGAGATCCATTATTGGGACAGTTAGCTAAATCTTCTTAAACCTTATATGTTTTGAACGGTTTTGTCGTAACGTAGTCCGTGAAAAAGTTGTTGTTCTGAGGTTGCGGTCGTGGATGACTTCTTTTTTTTCTCTTTTTTTTTTTTTTTTTTTTTGATATGTATCGCCTTTAATACCCGTTTTTAATAATCAAATATAGCCTCTCAGAATACAAGTACCAAAAACCCTTAAATTAATAGCCCTTTTATTTCTTGCGAAAGATATGTACAAATCCAGTATATATGTTAATGGTACTTAGTTCACGAGATGATGGTAACTTCCAAAGATAAGTATATATGTTTATTGTACTTAGGGTGCGTTTAGTATGGTGTCATCAATCACAATCTGTATTAGTTTTGATTGCAAGATTTATCAAACAAACACCATTTTTTTGAAATGAAACTCATTCCTTGATTCCCATAGGCATGCACCAAACACACCCATAGTTCACGAGATGATCATGGTAAATAGAGCACCAGGTGCAGTCGGTAGCCATAGACTCGTGTTATTACAAAAATTACTATCACATCAGCTTTTCCTCTATAACTCAGAACCTATAACTCCACTAAAACTCATAACCTATGACGCCTCCGGGATTCACAGTTTTTTGTTTTTTTCATTTATTCAAATAAAGCAACACACTAAAATAAAAATAAAAACTCTATATGCTAAATAAAATAAATTAAAAAACAAAATATTAAATTATTTCAAAAGGACTAAAATTGCAAACCAAACAAGAATTAATAGTAAAAAAAGGTACTATTAAGACTACCTAGAAAATGAAATAAAAACTACAAGGTTAAAGATGAGAAAAAAACGTCATGTGTTGCAACAACTACAAATGATATGATTAAGTAAATTAACAAAACTTAACACTGAAATGAGATCTTGCCCAATGCTGTGGTATCTTTTTTAGGTAATCATAAGCTTCCTGATTTAACTTCTTTATTTGCTCCATTGCCCTATCAAACTGTGGCACAGTGGTGGCTGAGGCACATTTCCAAAGCAAAAGTTTGTATTGCTCACCTCTCCATTGTTGCTTCATATTCTCATATATATGTTTTAAGCAAAACCTATGCTCAGCACATGGAAATACCTTTGAGATTGCTGGTATGATGCCCTACAAACATAGTAAAAAAGTTAGAATTAATAACAAATAATAGAATATATTAGTTGAGCAAATATAAAGTTACAAGTGAAAGGAATACCTTTTGTCTATTAGAAACAAAGGTAAAATTGGAGTTTGTTGTTAAATCCAGATCATCCCCTAAACATGTTAAAAACCATGACCATGAGCATGTATTTTCTGATTCTACAACAGCATATGCAACTGGATATGTTCCATGGTTTGCATCAATGGCAACTGCTGTAAGTAGTTGGCCAGGGTATTGTCCTCTCATAAAACACCCATCCAGTCCTAGCAAATCTTTTAAACCAGCTTTAAACCCTTTCTTCAAAGCACCAATTCACACATAGATCCTTCTAAACTGTCTTGTTGTTTCATTTGGATTATAATCTCTGTCAAGATCTATTTTCACACTTGTATCTTCATTGGTTCTTTGTAACTCTAACACATAATCCCTTAACCTTGAAAACTGTTCTCTGAAATCACCCTTAAGTTTCATAACTGATTTAGCCTTAGCCCTAGTAACCTTGTTTATAGTTATCCCTAATTGAAAATTCTGTTGTAATTGCTCTTTCAGGGCTCTAATAGGGATGTTAGGATTGAGCTTGATTCTTTCTTCAACTTTTTGGCTAAGATAAGTATTTGTGAGCAGATTAACTTCTCTAGTTTGCAAACAAAAGTGCTCATCCAAAAGAGTAGAGATNAAGCTCTACGGATGGGGAGAATACCTTATTCAAATATCTCTTTTATTGAACCTGGTCCTTATGGTAATCATGGTGTTTCCAGTGATGTTATTCAGAACATTGTTCTTGCGCTGGCTAATCGTTATAGTCAGGTATTGTTCTTCTCAAAGCCTTAAATGTTTCTTGGAGATGTTGCTGGAAACTATGTAGATGGTGGTTTGGCTTCTGAGACTGTAGTTGGCAACCATATTATCTTTTGTCGTTAAGAATTTTTTATTTCAATACTCGTTTTCTTTTCAGTTAGTTATTTTGGGTTGTGCTATGCATTTTCCGTGTTAAAAGGTCTACATTGAAAAACTTTGATTAATAAGAAATATATTGAAACTCCCAACGAAGGTCATGCATATAAATTGTAAAATTCTTTTTGGCAAGTGCTTTTACTTTACCTGTATGCGGAAGGTTAACGCTTGATGACATCAAATAAGTACATTATATTGACATCATTTATCCTATTTAGTTGACTTGTTTTACTTAATTATGTATGAGAATCGGTGCTTGATTTTTTACTTTAGTGATTCTCAGGAAATAACAAGCAATAGGTGAAACTTGGCGATTTTGGACTAATTATGGAGCAAATTAATCAAGATGGAAAAGTCTACTGAAATCAAGGAGATACGCCGCATCATTCTAGACAGATGCGCCATACTATCATAGTTAGATGAATTCGAAGACCATTGCCTGACTTTGAATGAATGCGCCGCATGTGATTTTATCATGCGCTGCATATGAAACTTTGGTCAACGAAGAAGATCCAGCTTGTTCTACTCCAAATACGCCGCATCACATTATTGACATACGGCGTATCACTATCAAGACTTACCAGAAACAATCCAAGATAATGAAGGACATGCGCCGCATAAAGATTCAAGTTACGCCGCATCTAAATATTGTGTACGAAGATTCCAGAATATAATAATCTTGGACCCCATGCGAAGTTACCTCAATGCGCCGCATCGAACCCTCAGACAGAAACTATAAATAGATCATCATAACCTACGAATTTTGTGTGTAACATAACCCTAAGGAGACGAATTCAGACGAAGAAGCAACACAAGACACACCCTAAAAGAAGATGTTAGAGCAGTAAGAAGGTCCTGCATGTGTATAATTCATTAAGTAGTTTTGTTTTATCTATAATAGTAAGCTTTAATTCATCAGGATTGATGGGCTTGTGGCCACCATACTGCTCCCCTTAAAATTGCTTTCCCATCAATTAAAGTTTATATGATGTTTTTTTGGTGACTTGTATATGTGCATTGATAACCTCTATATCTAGCTGAGTTTTGCTTGGGCTGCCATACTCCCTCCTCGCCTACTTAACTAGTGTCTAGATAAGTGGGATAGGAATAAGTGATCATTAAGAGTTTACTCGCCTATATTTAGCATCCAACGAGACAGATAAGATTACGATACTCATCATATAAAACTAGCAATAAAACAAGTGACAAGCTACTTAACCAGAGGACAGGCCTTCTATCTGTATCTATTATCTATCCGTGTACGTGTTTGCTATTCTCTGATTCGTTCTCATTAGTTTTACTTTTATTGTCTATCTACCAAAACTGTGCTAGTCTCTCAGACTAACCCCCTCCCCCCCCCTTGCGTTAGATTAGGTTGTAAAACTAACTTAGGATATTAAAATACTTATTAGGTTAACTAGATATTACGTTCCACTCTTAGTGATCAACATTCTGCTTACCACTATCTACATATTGATCGGGTACACTGCTCGTTAGTGTGTGTGTTAGGATAAGTCGACTAAATATAAATTTAAAACTTGAATAGGCAAAACAACTATACTACAACGTGACACACGACATGCATCAACGCTTAACAAACAATTTGACAAAAATGATTTTTCGGGGCAGTCATTACCCAAAGTTACCTGATCCAGTTTTAACTTGACATTACAGTCACTGTTGTTTAAGCAACATAAAAATATTTTCGAATTTAAATTTAGATTATGATTGGCATACTTGATAAGCTGAATGATAAATATGAACAGAATATTAAAAAAAAAATAATAAATAAGATACTGAACAGTACAAGTTCCAAAGTTAGTTCATGACTCTTCAGTTGTCTCAGTCTTTATATAATTGGTTTTACAAAGCTTTTCCACACAAATCTGATATCTAGTCATGCGAATTTATTTTCATCTTAAGTATGTCTTCTTCAAACAAATGATCAACAATTGTTGCAAAGATAGAAAACGACCACACAACTCAGCCTAAGCATGTAACAAAGTTTTTTTCACATGTAAGTCTTTGAATTTTTATCAATTATTTATTTAATGATTCCTTTTTGCTATGCAGGAAACAACATGTTGAAGGTGAACAAACAATCATCCGAAAGCAGGCACCAAGAGCAGTCCCAGGTAAAGGTTTGTTGTTACGTTAGATCTATTTTCATCGTATCTAATGATGAGTGGCGATTGACGAGTGTACATCTTGAATATCTCATAACTGCAATCAGTGTTGCAAAAATCGGCCGAGTCGGCCTTGGAATCGGCGATTAATGGCTAAACGGCCTTGGACCTTGGAGCGATTTACAAGGTAATCGGCCGATTAATCGGCCTTGGACCTTGGAATTGGCGATTAATCACCCAAAAATCGCTACACGGCCCTCGACCGCCTCGGGACCGATTCACGATTTTTGCAACATTGACTGCAATAATTACAGGTTCTTAATTTACAACATCTGATTAGTGCGATTTTATTCCCAGTTACAGAACATGTAGAAGTTAAAGGAGATGGCTATGCAAAAATACCTTTCTGCCCACCTGATGAGTTGTGGTATTACGAATGAAAAGTTTTGGATTAAAAAGTGAGACGAGGAAGAAGAAAGAAATGACATAAGAAAAGAACATGCAGATGTTGTTAGAGAGCATTTGAAAGAGGTTGTTGCAATTAGAAGACCAAAAGAGCATGAGGATAATGAAGATGAATACGATAGTGAAGATAACATCCTTGAAACGTTCTCATATGACAGTTTTAACTTAGCATATTCTCACGAGTCTTCGCCTAAATTACCTTTTTAGTGTTTATTGTTTTGTAGTTAAGAAGCTTATGCAATAAGGAACTGAAATTAGGAAGGAATTAAAATATTTTTTTGTCTTTATATGTACCTTACTTACAAATACAAATTGTTATGTTTAGATCTTTTATTAGAAGTGCATCTGTATCCGCGAAATGGCCAGACATAAGATACCTACATTACAATTGCTTACAGACACTCCGCAACAATGCGCGGGTAGAAATCCTTGTTTCAAACAAAAAGCAAAGTAGATCTATCTATCTTGTTTGTGTGTGTGGTAAAGAAAAGAAGTTTGGATTGTGTGAGAAACATTAGTGTTATTTATATAATGGTTAAAGTATAGGTGGGCTTTTTGCTGGATCCAAAAATTTAGGTAATTGTTTGGACTTTGGTATAACGGTTTAGTGTTTTACGTGTTATCAAGTTAAATTCCTGGTATAATAGTTGGTCTACGGTTTTTATACGGGCTTCGATAATCCGAGAGTGGTTATAATTTTGGGTTGAAATTGAAAATTAAAAAAAAAAATATGGAGATGTAGGTCACCTTATTATACCAAGTAGGTCGCTGAAGTAGTATATGAGAGAGAAAACTGAAGTGACAGAGGAGATGTAGATCACTTGGGCTCTTTATTACAACTAGTCTTAGAACATCTTCATTGCTATGGATTTGACCAAGTATATAGTATTTTTATGTTATATTTTTTATAAATTATAACAAGACATAAGCATGCTTTTACAATGTTATGAACTTCATGTAGTCCAGAAACATCTCAACTAACTAATTTAATATTAGGGAAAATGGTCTAAAAATACATCGAACTTGCCACTTTTTCCTTTTGTATACATCGAACTTTTTTTTCTTATTGTATGCATAAACTTTCTTAATATTACTATTGTAACAATAATACGCGTGTTTTATGACGTGGCAATAATTAGGCATATTAACCTCGTTATCTTGATTTAATTTCCAGTTTTTAAAAATTTTGGGTCCGTTTTGACAAGTTACCAAACTTTTGTTGCAAACGTTTACCCATAAACGGTTACAACCACATAAATCCCCAATTTTACCTTATCACAAATTCTCTCACAAACCCTAATTTCACACACGATATCATTTAATCAGAGGACAAATTTGATGTGTGTTTTGATACTTCAGGTATGTATTCTTTGATTTATATCATTATGATCTGTCTTGATGAAAGTAATTAGCCTGTTCGTCTTGCATAAACCCTAATTCGTTATTTTTGTAAATTTTGTAACAGAATGATACCTGGTACCAATTTGATATACACAATGATGGGTTTTTTGCACATTTACTGTGACATTTCTAGAAATTCATGTCTTATATTTTAAATAATAGTTTATTTAATAACTATCCTATTTTAATAAATTAACTTCGTAGGAAGTTATCCGTGTACATCCAATTCATTCGACCACAACTATACTATGTCCACTCTACATTTCATGTACTCCACTATTTTTCTTTGTAATCCTAATATTAAAAAGTTACTTTCACTTTTATTTTGGGAATTAATTACTTAAAGCTATCGAAAACGTATAACTACGAAAGCATTCGTAGTAATAAAGCAAAAGTTATTGAAAAACCCACTATCTACAAAAATTATATTTTTATAATTTTTACAATTGTATTTTGTCACAATGGTACCATTAAAAATTATTTTTAATTAACCCGGTACCCGAAAATGCCAAAACTACTCAAACTATACACTAAATGGTACCCCGTAAACAAAATAATACACAAAATAAACCCACTAAACCCCCATTATAGCCCCATGGCTGGTTCATAAGTGTCCCAAAGGACACTTGTCTACCAAAAAATCCCACTTATACATACTACTACTACCTACTATTTCTAACACATGCAAAAGTGTCTCATTTTAGATCAAAAAAATAAAATTCTTCCTTGCTCTCTCCCTTTGAAACTCACGGCATCAAGCAACACAACAAGGAGAACATTATTTTTTTGATGATCAAAATGTATTTTCAAGAAGCTAGATACTAATCTATTACAAGGTTTTGAAATATAAACCTATAGATTATTAGGGTTTTTATCCAAACTTCATAAACTCCTCTAGTAAGTGAACCAAATTAATTTTCATTATGTAGTGATGTTTTTACAATGATCTATTCAATTTTTACTTACATGCAAAGTATATGTAATTTGTACCACTCTAAATTATGTTTTGTTAATTTT
>LBNU01007346.1:2847-29494 GCA_014162995.1 Artemisia annua
CCAAAAACTATATGGTTATCAACTCACCTTGCTTCACAGTGAAGAGTTGGCTAGTCCATAGCAAACGGCTAATGGTAAAGACATCTCAAATCCGTTGATAGCTGGTAATTTGCTCAAAATTATAAGTATTTTTCAAAGGTTATGAGCAATACTATTTATACAGCTTGTCTAATTGTATGGAAAAGAGCTATCACTACTGTGTCAAGTTTAATATCTTCACAGGACAGAGATAACATCAATAAGACCTCTACCATGGCAACACCAAAAGTGTCTCATCCTTTTGGATAGGATACAGGTGGTGGAATCCCAAGCCAAATGAAACATATGGGTGGTTCAGAAGTACTATCTAATTTAACTAGGTAAGAAACTGAATCTTTGCCTAAAGATGCACCTCTCCCAGAAGGTAATACATCTGGAAGTGTTGAAGGCAGTATGATACAAAAGGAATTGATGGAACTCTGTACCATTTTATCTGATTATGATGATTTATGTGGTGATTCTCCCAAACAGGGGAGGAAAAATTGATGGTAAGGTTTAGGGGAGGATTGCATTGCTCTCAGGTCAAAAGATTGCTCTCAGTCCACACAAGCAGAGCAATTCAAAACATATACTGAGACTAAGGGGAGGAGAATAGACTTTGAAGATGATGCTGATTTTGTTTTTTTTTTTTTTTTGATTTTGGTATCTCAGACTTGAGATTTGATGCACCAGTTGGACCAAGCAATGATACTGAAGCAGTTGCTAATCAAGAAACAGAGGATAGACTTCATGATGATGATCTAACTGAGTTAGTAGATTCAGGTGTTCAGATATCTTACAACAGGAAACTGCTACAAGTCAACCAGTTACAACTGCTAATATTGTTCAAGAAGATACTGGTGGTGATAACAATGAAAGAAAGAGAAATGAGAACTGCAAGACATAAAAAGGCTTAGTTAAGTGTTTGGAAGAATTCCCCAAATCCTAAGAGATAATGCAGAATGAAGAAACTTATTGATTTGCAGAGAAATCATAAGTTTAGGGGAGGATTGTTGGGAATAAAACTAACAGTTACCACTATCAGGCTTATCAGAAGAAACTGCTGGAAGATTACACTAGCAGTGGAAACACCATTACCACTGCTAGCACACATAGTTACCACTGCTGGAGAATGCACTAGCAGTGGAAACACATTACCACTGCTAGTACATACTGTTACCACTGCTAATACGATAAGTATTATGATAAGTATGGAAATGATCTTGTAAATATTCTATTTAGTTAGTCTTATACTTATCTTGTAAAGGACTCCTTGTTTCCTATAAAAGGAGATCCTAGATTAGGGTTTTAAATATCAGTTGTCAATATAACTCACGTACGAATTATTCTAGAGATCTTCAAGGTGTAACCCTAGTGATAGCTAAGATCACTCGTATTATTATCATTAATAATATTGGAGCTTTGTGTTACATACAACTATACTCACTCACAATACATCATATAAACTGTCTTCTAAGTGTTGTTAAGTAAATTCCGCGTGCTTAATAATATTACTCAAAGTATCAACAACACAAGGTGTGTGTTTAGATCCATCAACATGTAACAGCCAGGTACAACTAACTATGGGTGTAAATACTTCATGTGGAAAGATGATTTTGAAAGACGGTACTTTAGTCGAGCCTCATCTTCAACGCAGTGCTCAAACTGCGTTGCTAAAGATAACGAGTGCGTTGCTAAAGATAATGAGATCAAGCTGTTGAAGACAAGAATAAAGACGCTGGAGATGGAGTTAGAATTGGCAAGGAATCCTGAGAATCACGCTTGTCAGTCGGATGCAAGGCTACATGATCTTTTAAACGATATGAATAATCTTCATATGTCGTAAATGTTGTTGTTTTTAAATAATATGTTAACGTAGTCGTTTAATTTAATAATAAAAGTTGTTGTTGTAGTTATTTAATGTGGTAATATTTAACGTGCTATTATACAAACAAAATAATTATACAAAACATTTTCTATACATTATATTTTCTATGTAAATACAAAACACAAAACAAATACAAAACACAAAACACAAAACACAAAACAAAAAAACAAAACAAATNAACTGCAATCGTACGGACAAGTACCAAAAAAGTACAAAACTAGCCACTAGACCCGGTTGGACTAAAATAATAGCCACGGTCCTTATAACCCACCCCTTATTTTTTTGTTAGCTAAGGGTCCATGTGGGTCCCCTTCCCTTAATGCCTCTTAATGGGGAGTGGATGGTTTTATTTGCCTTGTAGATATAGACTATTTAACAAGAAAATAACATTAAAATATTGATTGGACCCACTTCCTTTAGCACTAAGAGAATTTAAGAGAAAAAGAAACACCCCCTAAGTTGGTGTTTACCGATGTTTTAAAACTCGGTTTTTTTAATGACCCGGTTTAGTTACCGGTTCATCGGGTCACCGGTTCAACCGGTTGAACCGCCGGGTCGAACCGGCTCTGTACTTATGTATATGTTTTTTCTATATATAACATGTAGTGTTGCATGATCTCATAAATTATACGACTTTATTCCTACATTCGAATGAACCAGTGAATAAAATTGAGACTCTGTAGAGAGATACATTCTAAATACTTAAACTGTTACAACACCATAAGAGAAAGGTAAGTGGCTCTGCTGAAGATATGTGAAGCATATGCTAATCAAACTTTAATGATACATAGACACAAACATCAGAAACACACATAATATTATTATTCATTTGTATACATATGTGCTTTTCTTTTACTCATGTATAGTTCTCTCTAGGTTCAAAGCGTTGTAAGTTTGTATATCTGAACTCCTTCACTGCTTTTCGTTTGACAGTTTCTAGATTATTGTTTTACAAAATTTTAACTAACATTAGTCCTCACCACTTTAAATGATCAATCAAGCTTAAAAAGATTGATGGGAAAAAAATTGATAAAAAAATAAAAAATAATAAAAAAAAAGACCCGACCGGGTTTATCAAACCGGGTCAACCCGAGTCAACAAAAAACCGGCGGTTCAATCCGGTTCTCAAACAATCAAAAACCCGGTCACATCCGGCCCGGTCTCCGAGCCGGTTCCATGTTCAACCGGTTCAACCGGCCGGGTCAACCCTCGTTTTAAAACATTGGTGTTTACTGTACTAAATTAAGTAAAGGGTGTTGTTTGGGATTGTGGGCTCAAAACCTTCCGGCTCTATTTAGTTTGCTCTCATGAATCACACAGTGTGAGTTTCGGTATAAGTTGAAATGGGAATAGATATGAGTCAAGTAATCAAATACAATATTATTGTTTGGTTTGATTATCATATTTGGTATATCTTGTTAATAATGTATAGGAATAATGTGGCCCAGTAATGAAACAATCATATCCTATCCACTTGGTGCCTATCAAATATGAAATGAAAAGTTTAAACAACCATCATTATTTGAATGGAAATTCATTCATTGATTGCAATTCCTGCATACCAAACATATACCCTTAATATCTTAATATCTCTTAATTGAGTGACTCATTAAAACTACACCCTCCTTAATAAGTGGTTAATTTCATATCTAAAGACTTAATTTAGTAAACACCCCTAAGTGGTATAGAGAGATATCTACTTTAGCTTTTTAACTGTGAGAAAGTTTTTGTAGATATCATTAATAAGAGGAAATAAAGGTTTGGACTAACTCATTATGTAGAAAAGAAACGCCTTTTAAAGTCACTTCACCTATAACGTTTTACATGTGCCAAAGTAGCACATAGCGTCCCTATAATTATTGAATTGCAATGTTTTTTGTATTATAGATGTCAATGCAATTTGCTTTAACGTTGTCATCCTTTTTTTTAGCGAGTTGTTATTTTTTGTAGTGTGTTATACGAATATTACTAAGGATGGTGTTTATGTTATAAGAGTATTATAGGGTACAAGCTCACGTGACAACGCCTATAATTGTTATAGGGTGCAACTTCACATTGCACTCTAACCGTGTAAGCTTGTACATGTAGTTGCTGCATCAACCATTTGTACCATCTGCTACATAACTTTCTAAAACTTTATAGTTTCAATATAAGCCTTTCACATAATTAAAAGTGTTCCTTTTATATACCCACAAAATGTTTTTACATTCTCTTACGTGGGACACAAGGAAACTAGCCATACTCACAAAAGTTCTAACATTTGTCACAACGGATCTTTGTGTATTATGCAGGTAAATAATAAGTTCGTTGAATGTCTTTTATTTAATCAATTCTATGATGGGCGGGCTAGTTTTATCAGTTTATTTGATTCATTAGTATATTAATACTAAAATAAAATATCAATATACAATAAGAATAAAATATACATTAAAAAAATTACATAAGATAAATATAATAAGTGTTCTACAATACTACTAAATAAAAATACGTCAAAATACATAGAAAATAAAATAAATATAACATGTTTAAAGACGATGCAACACTTCTTTGTAGAGCACATTAGTGTAGTTAATCTCTATCACAAGGAAAAAGATTGTCATATAGCTTCGCTTTGGTGCAAAGCCATTCTAAAGTGACATATGTTTCATATTTTCAGCAATGTGGGATGGAGCATTATATGTTCCAACAATCAGAATTTCGATGAGCAACTTTCAAAGTGAGCTTTTTTCTTCTTTTTGGAGGGTGTAAGATGTCCATCGGTTAGGTAGATAATATATACATATACGTTGGAATAACAGAAGCTCACAAGACCGTTCTCATAGAATTTGATCATATTAGATAGAAAGCCTTGGGTGCCTTCCCAATGTTTATTTGAACTCACTCTCTTTGTGTGGGAATGTTTCATTTCTAGACAAGACAAGATGAAATAAATTTTAAAGCTTTAAAAAGGGGTTTCTTGTCATGTCTTTATAAGTAGTGTTCTTATATTGTTAAATAAAATAAAGTCACGTAAGACTTTTTTAGGTGAAAAATTTAGTTACTATAATTTAGGAAATTATATATGAAGGGTAGATCATTAAAAAAAGAAGTTGGCTAATCTTTTCAAATGGAAACAAATATGGACCAATAAGAAGATTAGGTTTATTCTTAGGTCTTCTAATTAGGCCTAAATATCAACTCTTTTACTTTCTATGGTATTTTATAAAAAAATATAGTTATAAAAAAATGTTCATAAACGTTTAGTTTTATTTATCATTCAAATTCAAAAGAGTTATATTACTTACATACTATGTTTAGATCATGCGGATGCACGAACTAAAATTATCAAAACCGGCTTTATCCTAATATCTAACTGGACGTAAATAATAATGAATAGCGACAAATATTTTAAACAATAAAAATGAAAGTGTGTATGTAATTTATATAAAAAGAGCGATGAAAAGGAAAATGTTCATAAATAATGAATAATAGCAAATATGTTTTATAATGACCTAAATCAGGCAGTTCTATACATACATATTTATTATTCAATGTGTTTAAATACAACTCAAACCTTGTTCTGGCTATTCACACAACCTATACACACAAAATTAAAAAATGATATCCAACTGATGTGCAAAGTGGTAATTTTGCTACGAACAGAATGATACTTTCACATAGTATCAAAAGATTGAATAATTAATTTAGCATAACCCTTAAATTAATGTAAGTTGTAGCGACGAAAGATCGAATAATTAATTTACCTTGAAAAGTGTAAATCTACGTTGTATACACTTATACCAAATATGTACATCCGAGATTATTTAGTATTCGGGTTGGTCAAATAAATTTTTTTATACGGGTAACTTGTTCGTGTCTGTGTTGTGTTTTAAGTTATACGGGTAACTTCGGGTCTGTCATTCGAATATATTTTTTTCNCAAAGCATGTTATTCCACTAAATATATCAAAGCATGTTATTCTTTGATGTCTTCCACTAAATATATCAAAGCATGTTATTCTTAACCAAAAGCCATGGCAGCGCCTTAGTTTTCAGCTCGATATCTTAGTCATCAACAAAACACAGTACCAGATTATTCGTACCAACACGTCCAGTTATAACCTCCATACAATACCTACAAAAACCATATAAACATTAAACCAAACCAAGAAAGTAAATATTAAACACATGTATCTAAATAGTCCATATTACATAAGTTCCTTATATCAAAACCACAGATGTTTAACTTCAGTAAACCAAAGAATCCAATTAAAAGAAACTGATTCGTGCAGAATGCGCGTATCAAATAAATATAAGGTAGACGTGAGAGGAATTTACCAATCAACCTTTAGGAAAAGGGAGACTTGTAAAAACTCGTGAATACAATATATATATGTGATACCGGGTAAGTGATTACCCGGGTCGTGTCCCAGCGAGGTGTGAATGGGCAAGATCGATTAAGATTCGAGATTAAAATGCTTGTATGATAGATTGAGAGAGTTATTTGGTGTTGTGGTACGTTAAAGTCACGAGAATTAATAATTAACGAAAGAAAATTGAAATAAACGCAACCTAAATGGGAAAACGAACAAGTGTATGCTAGGGAAATCTTAAAACTACCTAAAAAACTACGGGAAACGTGATAGGGAAAGCGGGAAATCCTAAAACGCAATCTAAGTTAAACACGTGACGTTTATTTAAAATAAACGTCAACGCGTTAAATAAAACGCGAAATTTAAGCTACACTAGTCCTACGGGCATAAAAATAATTTTAACACGTACAAAATGAAAAAGGAAAATTTTAGAAAAGAGAAAATTAAAAGTTGGATAAAAATTCTAATTACTATGAATTAAATACTAATTAAACTAAATTAAATCCTAATAATTAGTCTAACCAACTAAAAATTCTGAAACTTTTTTAACAAATATTACAAGTTAATATTAACCTAAGAAAAATATAAAAAAGGGTGGCACAATACAAAAATAAGCGTAAAATAAGCTAATAAGGGCTGAAAGGGTTAAATAAGCAAAACAGGAAATTATTACTATAAATATTAAACTAATGAAAACATAACATGAAACAAAGGGCAGAGCAGATGGTATGGAAGGTGGGCTTGTGTCCTCTGTCTATCCAAGAGGTCACAGGTTCGAAACTGTGCACCTCTATTTTTTTTTGAAAACATTTTGTTTTTCAATTTTTCTTTTTGCAAAACCTTTAACCAACAAAACTAAGCAACTTTTACAAAATCACTTTTGAGGAAATGCTTTAAATAAACTTATGCAAACTGAAAATTGCACCAGATTCTAGTTTTCTTTCTTTTCTTTTGGGTAAAATTTTGAAAGGGAGCATAAGCCAAATAAGCCCATAAGCATAAGCCAAAAGTAAACACAATCAAACACAGTCTAGGTAAAACACTATTAAGCAATTTAACAACACCATTCAGTTACTAAGAATCAAGCCGCAGCAAAAGAAAAAAAAAACAAACAAGCTAAGATCCTACTGATTATGCAACAGAAATGGGTCCAAACGGGGCAACTAAAAGGGTAAAAATAAGCAAGTAAATAAGCTATTAAGGTCAAACAAAGACTTGATCCAACAACTCAGTACTATAGGCTTTCCAAAACAGCAAGAATCTCAGCAAAAGCTCAAGTAATTAGCAAAATATGGGCCAAAGAAAAACGGGTTTTTGTGACTTTTCTGTAAATAGCAGTTTTGCAGCCCGAAAAAGTGGGTTAAGCCCTGAAAGAAAAATTCTAAAAATTAAGAGAAAAATACTAGTAAGTAGATAACTTATAAGAGTACATTTCCCAAAAAATTTATCAGATTTGGTGGAGAATTGAGAAAATGAAAAATCAAAAACCAACCAGCTGTTGGGCGAATCTTTTGACAGCAAATCAGCGTAAGAAAATGGGTCAAAATGGTGTCTAATTTGGGTTGCTTTGACTAATAAACCTAAGGGACCAGAGATGGACCAATTCTCTACCCTATTGAACTAATTGGAAGCAAGAATAACAACAACAAAAAAAAAAAAACTACTCTAGTTTCTAAGCTATTCTACTAACGAAAACAATTTTGCAATTTAATAATGGGAAAAACAACTGAACTATTTTTAAATTATTTGGAAACAATAAAATTAGGTCTAAAACTACTAACAACAATAAAAGGGAGCTGATTTTAGTAAAGAAAATGGGTCAACACAAAATTTTATGCTAAAAAGTTCTTTCGCCATACTCCCCTTAATTCCTATGATTACACTACAACTTACAATTCCACACTACTAACAACTACCAATTTGATCTAATTTAAATACTTATCACTACTGAACATCAAACAACAAAAATCTATGGCCATTATATTAAATTACTCAGATTCATCATATTGAATGAAAAAGGAGACTTACAAATGATTCACCCTAACTGACATAGGGGTATAACCACTCAAAGCCTACCATTTAGGTAGACCAAATCCACCTCAAAACTGCCCTAGAACACCACTGAATACACCAAACACCACCATCAATCACCATTACTCCACCCAGTTGGCGTTCGTTGACCAAACCATATTTCATCATCTAAAACAGAAGTGAACTAAGGGTCCCAATTATAAGCTAACAAGGAGCTTTACTGAGCTTATACAACACTGATTCAATCTTTAACAACTTATAAATAAAATTGAGACTTTCAAATTTAAAATAGCAATAAACTGAAAATTTGATTCAATACTAAAATTAAATCTAGGAATGAGTTTAAAATACACTGAAAAACCTTAGGAATACAATTTAAATGATAAAGTAAACACTAAAATTTGAACTATGCTACATTCGACATAAAGAAAACTAAACTAAAACTACTTGTTGGCTTCTCTTGCTTCTCTTCCTTTTTATAGTGACCTACTAGGGTTTGTGAGACTTTCTGAACAAATCCCCACCGTCTGATTAAGATTTCATTGATCTTGGCCCTTTATTGAGTTTTTGGCGAGAAAACATTTTTTTTGGAATCCAGGTTGTAAGGGTTTAGGTATGGAATTGTGAGGAGGGGTGGGTAGGTAGAGTTGGGGAGTTGTGACTGGGGAAGCTTTTGAGGTGGTAGGGGAGGTTTGCAGTGGTGGAGTGTGGGGAGGTCGTTTATCCAGTGTGTGTTTGGGGGGAAGGAGGGAGAAGGGTTTGACCCAGTTTGACCATTTATTTAAATAACTGGTGGGTTGGTTTTTGGGCTAGGAAAGGGATTGGGCTTGGTTAAATAAGTGCAAAGGTCCGTTTGGTTTAGTATTGGGTTTAGTCTTGGGTTTTGCAAGTATAGATTTGGATAGTAGAAATAATTATGGGCTGACTTGGCCCATTAAGTGGGGTCGGGTCGGCCCATAAAATTTGGTTTCGGGTTCGGTTTTCCAATCTCGTTCCAAAATTATATCCCGAGGTTGACTTTGATTCCGTCTATGACAAACCAAATGCACAGCTGTTATCGCGTCGATCCAAAAATGCTCGTTTTCGCTCTATTTTCAATCCTTTGTACCTGAAATACAAAAACACACTCCAGGGATATTTGTGACATTATTTGATCATTTTGAAGTGTTTTTGATCGTTTTGGTTCGAAAAATGGAAGAAAAGATATGTGTAAAATGACACATATCAGAAACATGTTCCATGGATATTGGGATCGAACAAATAGAAAAGATAATGTCGTCTATTACCCATGGCTTCTAGTAACGAACTAATACACCAAGTCACGGCCTTTTAACACACATATTACAACTCCAATCAAATTCACGATCATATGATACTTAGAAAAACCACATAAACATGAGTTACTACAAAACAATTTAACTGTGTAAATTAACGTAAGTGAGCCAATGCCAAGTTTCCAAATAGCCTAATACTGCAAGAGACACATGCCAGAAACATGATGAGGATATGCACATACTTGCTAAAAGCATTAGGTAAGTATTAAAGATAATTGTACATTTATACCTTCAATACTGGTCTCGTACTATGATGGGATTTTTTACACTTGTGATCTTGCAAGCATCAGTCAGTATCCACCTGAGCCTTTAGATGCATCATGTTGGGAATTTTAGAAGTTCCTACTGATGGAGTCTGCTGACAGGTTCCTATGGATGGTTACTGCTGAAGCTATAGATGGTTTCTGCTGATGACATGGTTCCGGCGGAAGATTTCTTTCTACGGATATAGTGACTCCGTATATTTATTATTAGTTTGTTAGGATATGCATGAGCTATTTTAGGTAGTGATATGCATTGATCTTTTATTTATTATTGTATTAGGGTTCCTTGTGTATAAAAGGAACAATAGGCTTTATTATTATTGACGCTTCACCAAAACAAAGACACCTTTAGTGTGTGTGATATAGATCCATAGAGGATCATTTATTTTATTAGTGAAGAACCTTGTTGAAACTTTGATTGTGTTCTTATTATTCCGCTGTGCATTCAATCATTGTTTCTATATCCTAGATTGGGCTAAAACGATTTTCTACAATTGGTATCAGAGCTCAGGGGCTTGTGAGATCTAGGGTTTATTCAAGGTTTTTCATATTTTTGGCTGCTGTGAATAAAGGTACGGATAGAGCAGACTTGGTAGAGGCATGATCGATTTTTCAAAAGGTTATTCATGTATCAATTTTTCTGTGATGATACATTCAACGTAGCAATAAGTTATTAATTTATATGTTGAATCTGGTTGGCTGTTCGAATGGTGACTTCATGATACTTTTAATTATTGAGTCGGTACAATAAATGCGTTGGTGATTATCCGCGTACCATATATGGAGATGATTATTAATTGTTGTTTGGTCAATTTAATGTTTATGGTATTGAATGCAATTAATTAAGGACAGGACGGTGGTATATTTAATTTAATAGTCAATTTGATATGTTAACGAAAGATAGTGGGCAAATGGTATTAATGGTGCATTAATGGATTGGCAAAAGAATTAATTTGTTGGTGGAATTAATTTAAGGTTATACCTCTTACATATCAAAAGAAGATAGGTGGTTAATGTTAATTTGATACTGATTGGTTGCGGGCTAAATTGATCAGTTGTGGGTCAGTATATGCGTCAAGTGGGGATTTAAATTGGTTATTCATTCGGTATGTGGTTGCACGTGGGTCGACAAACAATATCAGTATATTGCCTTTTACTGATTTCGATGGTAGAGTTGGTTGTAGGATAACATTGAATTGGTTTGTGAATGTATTAAAGATAGATCTGTCGTGTTGCACATATGGTTTCGCATGGTACTGATCTGTCGTTTTCATCATGGATGATATTGGTCAAAGTTTCTACTGATTGGTGATTCATTGCTGCTACTATTGATTATTTTTCCTGCTGGTCACTACTGGTGTGATCTTGTTTCTGCTGAACTTACTCGTTCCTGCTGATCCATTGCTACTGATTTGGTTCCTATTGATTCTTTAAATCGTTCCTACTGATTTCACTTGTTTCTGCTGCTCGTTAGTAAAATGGCAGAATATGACAATGAAAGGGATGATGGAATGTTTCCATATTTGATGGATTATGAGTACGAAGTCTGGGCTAAGAAGATGGAACACTGGATCACGAACAATGATATAAATATCTGGAAGGTGATCGAAAATGGCAACAGTCCGAAATGGTATGGAACAGATCATGATGGAAATCTTTTTCATCTACCTCCAACAACTGCAGCTGAACACATTGCTGTCGAAAGAGAGTCAAAGGCAAGAACTACTTTGGTTAAATCTATCCCTTTTGATCATGTAGCAGCTTTCAATTATATGGATGATGCAAGTGAGATATGGAATGCAATCAAAGTAAGGTATGGTGGAAAGGCTGAATCCGAGAAGATGAGCAAGGAAGCTTGTACTATAGGTGATACTGCAGAATTTGCCTTCATGGGCATCTCATCTCAGGTACACAATTGTGTCTTTGGTTGTAGTTTGAGATATAATGAGCTTAAAGAACAGTATGATGAACTAAAACCTAAATATAATGAGTGTTATAAAGACCTTGAGTCATATAAACATGGTTTAAGGACTTTAGAAAAACAAAAGGTTTGGTTTCAGAAAAATCAGGTTGCCTA
The DNA here is from genome assembly GCA_014162995.1 of Artemisia annua. Taxonomy (NCBI): domain Eukaryota; kingdom Viridiplantae; phylum Streptophyta; class Magnoliopsida; order Asterales; family Asteraceae; genus Artemisia; species Artemisia annua. The sequence goes on from LBNU01007346.1 coordinate 14,810, forward strand.
TGAGGATGAGATAAGAAGTTTAAAACAGGACTTAAAATGTGCTCAAGATGAGTTAATCTACACTAAAAAGGTGAAAGCTAAGTTAGAATCTGATAAACAAGATCTTCAAGAGAAGCTAGATACTGAAATAGCTACACATAAGAAGTAGTTAATATCAGGTGATAATTTAGCTAGCTGTTTATATGGTAGTCAAGCTGTCAACTCTGGTATAGGTTTAGGTTTTAAAAAGTATGTTGGCTTAGAAGCTAGGAATGACCTAGGTAAATCAACACCAGCAGGCCTAGCTAACTATGTTAAGGAAGGCACTTTACATGCTGTGCCTAGACCTATTAGAGGGGAACACATGCCCATTGACCTATCCACCACTGTAGACTTTGATGGATCACACCATTTATATGGCAAAAAGTCAAGTGACTTGCCAGAACTTAGTTGCAAAACTGATGACTTTGTCTCTTGTTCTAAAAGTGACAAGTCCTCAGACCTAAAGTCCACTGACTATGCCTCATGTGATTCAAGTGACAAGTCTCATTCACCCAAGTCCAAAGTAGCTGATAATGAACCCAAAACAAAACCAATTCCTTTTTCTGTTAAACACAATTTTGTTTCTAATTCTGTTTCTGATAAGTTTGTATGTAATAAACAAAGTTGTGTTAAGAATAAGTCTTTGAAAAAGAAATCTTGTTTTGTGTGTGGTAGTAAGTCTCATCTCATTAAGGATTGTGATTTTCATGAGAAGAGACTGGGTGTGTATGCTCAACAAAAGAGAACTAGACCAATGGGGACCAATGTTAATGATATTCCTCCATATGTTCCACAAGCAACACATGTGAAAACCAGCAGACCCAATCCTGCTGATAAGTCAATTCCTGCTGATAAGTCAGTCCCTGCTGGTAAGCCAGTTTCTGCTGGTAGACCTTTTCCAGCCGGTTGGAAAAGACATGTTGCTAGACCATTTTACAGACCTACTAGTACTTATTTTCAGACTGGTTTTTGGCCTAGTTATTATGACCCAATGTATATGGGGTGGAGGACGAGAAGGGATACTGGTGTTAAGCCCTCAACAGGTGGTTCTTGGACACATAAAAGGAAAGGTTCATTCTGGGTACCCAAGAACAATAGTCCTTGTCAGGTGCATTGATTGAGGGGAGGCATAAGCCTAAGGGGAGGCTTATTGTTGTATTATTTGTATTATAACCATTTTTGTAGTTGTTGGATCCTCATACGCCTAAGGGGAGGCTTAGTGTTTTTGTTGGCACTACAATTTTCTTTGGTTCCTGCAGCTGATTGATGGTAGATTTTATATATTTCATATATTTTTTCTTTCTTTCTTTCTTTTCTTAGTTTTAAAAAAAAAATAAATAAATAAATAAATAAATAAATAAATAAAAAAACATAGTATAGTTTTTGTTTTATCTTGTTTGCAGGTACTTGTAGTGGTTAATTACCACATATATGGTTCTCAGCTCACCATGTCTTACTGACACAAGAGTTGACTAGCCCACAAGATTATGGCTTGTGGTAAAGGCTGCGGAAAACCATAAATGGTAATCAACTCACCATGATGATGACGCATTCCATCAAAGAGTTGGCTAGTCCAAAAGCAAACGGTTTTTGGTAAAGACACATCAATTCCGTTGATAGCTGTAATGGTTTGCTCAAAACCATAGGGTACTCAACTCACCCATGCTTCATTGCTGAGAGTTGGAATGGTTCTCAATTGACCATGGATGTTCACTTGTGAAATTCCAAATAATTGGCTAGTCCTGAGCAAACGGCTACAGGTAAAGACATCTCAAATCCGTTTATGGCTGTGATGATTTGTCAAAAATCATTAGGGTATTTCAACACACCCATGATTCACGTTCTAAGTGTTGAACTGGTAACTAGTTCACCAGGGTGATGTCATAATTCCACCGAAGGACTAGCTAGCCCAAGAGTGAGTAGCTACTTGGTAAAGGCTTATCAAATCTACTCATGTTGCTGCTGATTCTGGTTGCTGCTGATAGGTTCAAGCTGCTACCAGAATCTTGGTCTTCACAGATGGTTACTGGTTGCTATTGACATAGAGTCTTTGTTGCTGCTGGTTACTTTAATTTGCTGCAAGTGTTCAAGTCAATCCTCATGCTTTGGAAGTTACTCATCTAACTAGAATCTTGAACTTAACCAAGTCAAATTCAAGATTAGGGGAGGATTGTTGGGAATTTTAGAAGTTCCTACTGATGGAGTCTGCTGACAGGTTCCTACGGATGGTTACTGCTGAAGCTATAGATGGTTTCTGCTGATGACATGGTTCCTGCGGAAGATTTGTTTCTACGGATATAGTGACTCCGTATATTTATTATTAGTTTGTTAGGATATGCATGAGCTATTTTAGGTAGTGATATGCATTGATCTTTTATTTATTATTGTATTAGGGTTCCTTGTGTATAAAAGGAACAATAGGCTTTATTATTATTGACGCTTCACCAAAACAAAAACACCTTTAGTGTGTGTAACCTAGATCCATAGAGGATCATTTTATTATTAGAGCAAAACCTTTATTATAACTTTGATTGTGTTCTTATTATTCCGCTGTGCATGATCAATCATTGTTATCCTAGATCGAGCCAAAACGATTTTACATATCAAAAAACAATAGGTAGTGTTTAGGATTTGCTGCCACAAAACTTGTATTCGGATAAGCAACTTTCTGGGATTACATTATTTAAACAGCTTATGTAAATATACTTTTGGTGCCTTACACCTTTCTACATGTTTGACCTGTTACCTTATAATTTGTTCTTTTACCTATTTATATAGTTAAAACAAAAACCACAATCGACCCAATCATACGTAAATGGGATAAAATTCCCGCCTCTAATTCATATGCTAACAATAAATGTTTATCTTATTCAACTTACATCGTTTCCCGAAGTTTCAACATACGGGTGAAGACATCGTGCACATGAAAAAGGGTCGCATGTTATCAATTCAAACTTAAATGAAAGTTCGAAAAGCAAAAAATTACAAAACTAAAGATGTACTGAAAAGTTAAAAATTACTTTTTGATCCATCAGTACCACCAAAACTGCTAATTTCCTGTTACCATTAATATTGATAATTAATCCATTAAACATTGTTAAGTTAACATAACAACAAAATTTAGTGGGTGTTTGGAATACCTTATTTTTTTGAGCTTTATAATCAATTAACCATAATAAAACTTCAAAATTTTCAAACTAAACCATTAATCATCAACAAAAAATCGTACCTTTTTATCATTGATGAACTACTAAACTTCAATAAATCCCTAATTTTAGTTGAAAAGAAACCTAATACATGAACATACAAAAAAAAGTTATTAAGATTCAATAGATCCCAAAATCGTACCTTTGGTGTATCATCATTAATTTCCGGCTTGGTTAATCTTCCTCAATCCGATTCTACCTACAAAAATATCAAAAAAAAGACCAAAATAAGCAAAATTTTCTTGAGTAAATGAAGATGATGAGGCAAAGAATCACGAAACTTTTCCAGCAAAGAATCAAAAAATGGTTGTTAATTCATCGATGAACAAATGAAGATATGATGAGAAACCTACCTTTATAAACACATCCATATGAAATATCATATGTACATGACTGTAACACAACCGATAAAATTAATTTCATGAAAAAAGACAATTAATTTATTCATCGTAACATTATAAGAAGATTAAAAACAATGATTACAATATGTGATGATCAATTGCAGAGATCATGGATTGATCAAAACCGACCCCATCTATAACTTTTTTGATATTAGAATGAAGATGATGAGGTTTTTGTGTAGCATATGATTGTTTTCGGATTAATAGTGGGTTTTGATTGGGTGTTATTGATTGAGATTACAGAAGTTTGAAAAATTGGGAATGAATTGATTGTGTGTTACAAAGAATGTCGATATGGAATGTTTTCAAACTTATGTTGTGGGATATGGAATGTCAAAATCGGTTTTAAAGAATGGCGATATCATAGGGAGAGAATCATGGGTCATAGTTGTTGATATGAAAATCAAACCTCCCTAATTTACCTCCTTATGTTTCTCCCGAATTTGTTTCAAATTTTTTTTTTGAAAACTTTCTATTAAAGGGGAAGTTTCCACGTGTCATTCTTTTAGAATTTTGGGAGAGTTTTTGCATCTAAAAATAGCAATCACACTTGTTCTATATATAGGTTGAGATCCTTTCGAAGCTTAATAATTACATATATATCCAACCAAAAACAATAATTGCATATATATCCTTCGAAAGCTTTTAAATATATCATATATATTCAATTAATTAAATAGGGATTTGTTAACGAATGCCCACTGGGCACCTTATAAGGTGTAAACAAATGCATTTAATGTCTAATTAATACATCAAAACTTTCTTTTTATAATAAAAAATGCATTTAATAACCTTACTTAAACTTATAATTTACCATAATTAAATATGTTTTTTAATTTAATACACTTAAACTTTTCATATATATACACCTTATAAGATGCCCAGTGGGCACCCGTTAGCAAATCCCAAATAAATAATATGTGATAATTATCACTTAATTTTAATTATGACCGTTATACCCTTCATTTTATTCTCTGTCAAACAAATAACTCATGATTTCCCAGTAAAATCAAACCATCGTTATAGCTCTTGACAAACAATTTTTAGACTAACTAAAGAAATGATTTATGTTGCATCAAAGAAGTGGCAGTGATATTGTGGGCGTCGTATATGTTACCTACTTACCTGTTACGGAGAATAACAATTCCTAAAGTATAATATACAACAAGAAGAAAACAATAAAGTATTTGATAGGAGAATATCATTGCAGATAGAGGTGGCAAAACGGGCGGGCCGAGCGGGCACGGGCTACGGGCTAAACGGGCAGGGGTCAAACGGGCGTGGGCCAAACGGGCGCATGTTATACGAATCGCTTTAGAAAAGACCTAAAACAACAACAAAAAAAATTCCTCAAACGTAATACCTCATTTATATTTAAGTAACTAAATATACTATATCCATAAGTTTTTCATTAAAAACAATTTGATGTTCTTCAATTAAGAGAAAAACATGTGCCCATTATGCCCATTTAACTTCTAATGAGCAATATATGCCATTTCAAAAAAAAGAGAGGGCCCAAATGTACCAAAATCTTTTAAAAATCTACCTATTTAGTCTATTTTTTTGATTTTGGGCACAAATTGCCACCTCTAATTGCAGATGAAGAAGAAATAAGAATTAAATAAAGCAAGAACATTGAAGATAGTATTGATATACATTTTGCGGCAAGATATACTCATGAGAAAATAATAAGTTAATGTTTATTGTTATGGTAAGAATCCAATTATAATTTTAATACATTTAAATTATTTCTACCAAACTGCAAATAGAGTGAAAAGAAAATTTGCTCAGTGTCGTGATTTCTTGTTGAGGAAAAAGGAAACTGATAATGTCTTTTGAGAAAGAAAGGGTATAGTAGTCAATTCAAAATGAAATGAGTTTTGTTTATTCATAACTAGATTAACAACCGCCCAATGTGCGGGCTAGTTTCAATATATTATTTACATATATTTAACATATTTGTAATTTAAATTTATATGTTTAATATAAAAATGGATCTTATACCTACAACTATAGTATTGATAAGTTATTCATTATTAGAAACAAATCGCCATTGTTGATTCATATAAGCCATTAAAAAAAGTACATCACGTAGCACAAACCATCCGCCTTAGTAAAATTCGACAAAAATTGCAAAACTTTCGTGTGTAACTTATTCTTATACTTTGAATAAGTATCACATTATAGTAAATTTTGTAGTTTAAAAATAAATTTTATGATATTTATCACTTTTAAGGTACAATAAACTAGTCCAACAAAAATGTGGGCGAAGAAGCAAATTTTTACTACTTATAATACAAAAACAAACACCGCAAAACAATGACATTCTTATGAATTGTTTTGTGCCATTTTACAATGTTCAATATGAGTAACAAACACACAAATTATGTCTTAGTAACAAATATATAGATTATGTCTACACAATTTCACGGTCCAGTTACATGGAATACCATCATGGTTGCTAGGGACTGTGTAGGGTCGTTGAAGTCTATCGGGGACACAATAATGGTACTCGTCGTTGACATCCACCATTTCTGCAAATTAACAACTCATTATAATAAATCAATGGTTCAAAGTGGGGTTAAAAAAATGAAGTGAAAATCAACGGGAACGATAACTAAAGTTGCACACACATTTGAAACTAAAAGGTGTGATAATAATGACCAATTCACATTACTCACGAACGCAATAATAGACTAACTGAGAATTGAATGGATATACAAACTGAATGTGCAAAATTGTCATTCCAGTAGTTAGTTATGGCAATGATGGAAGCAAATAAGTAGGCAACTCCTCTTTCTTCTCTTTTCTTTCTCTAAAGCATCCAATGGGTGATTAAAACCCATGGAACTTAACATATTTGTGATACCTTCCAACTTGTACTAATATATCAAGAATTTCAAATAGCCAGTTATTAACTACTTTTGACTCCTGGAAGTGTAATCACAAATCATTGACTCAGTTAGACAATTAGTATACTAAGATTTGGACACTTCTATTCCCTCGCAGGCCAAATAATTTACTGTTTTAACTAAAAGATTCATCGAAGAGACATAAAATGACAAAGCTAGGTATAAAATTTTATAATCGTTAAGAGAATTTATAACTTGAATTTCTAGAATCTTCATAAATCATGTCAGGGAAGAAATCACACCTCAAAAATACCATGTAGCTGGTCATTGGCATAGTTATAGAGAAACAAAGGTAACCCACGTGTAATTGCTCGCACAGAGTCTATGTATCTCGGTGGCAAACCTGCACAACATACAACACATCAGCTTAAGATTCTGGTCCAGGTTGAACCAAAAAACTCTTTGTCCAATAAATTTATATTTTCTTCAAATAACAGTTGTCTCAGATATGACATACGAAAGTTTAAACATGTCATGTTTCAAAAAAAATCCTCAAAAAATAATTTATGAGGTCTTGTGAGACTTTTAACCCATTTGACAACAATAGACCAATTCACAAATACCAGTAATATGGATCAAAATTCTCACTCTCACCTCTACCGGTGTCCAGTGATGTATAGACATAAACTAAATAACTCTTAATATCGTGTTCTCCAACAATGAAGAAAGATGCTAATATAAATACAATGATGAACAGAAAGTCAACAACTTATAAAGTGTAGGTGTCCCCTCCTCCTTTGACCTAGCTTGTTGGAGTGAGTTCTACACCTAACTTGTGGCTTGATGCGTAATATTATGGGCTAGGTTCGTATCATTTTTCTTAGCAGATAATCCAATTATCTGGATATCCTGTATCTATAATCCCATTTTCATTTGCAAGATAAATTTATAGTGGGTGTGCAAAATTTTTTAGTGGCAAACCTGACGAGTCAAGTTTTTCTTAATTGTCTTGGGGTTGGGCTGGGTTCGTATCATTTTTCTAATCAGAGAATCTGGTGTGTGCTTATTCACACACCTTTTTCTAGCCAAATTAAGACCAAAACAGACACAAACTAACCATAAATGCCAAAGATATTGTGTTTTTGTGTTTGTGATCGTGCAGGAACGGATATTTCAGAAATTGGCATAAATCAAGTCAAAAAAGACAAAAACGAGCACGAGTTTGGAAAACGTGTCAAAAGCCAAAGCCGGGGAAGCAAATTACCATTTTTGAGCTCAGATTGTCAAAACACACCTTGTGGAATCAAAGAATGCCAGAAATAGTCCCTAGAGCAAAAGTTTACAAAATTGTTAGAAATGGTCCCTCAAGTTTGGAAATTGACAGAATTGGCCCCTGAGCATTTATTTTGGAAGAAAAGTCAACAAAGGTCCTGGGAATTCAAAAGTTGTCATAATTGGTCCTTGGGTGAAAAGTTTGAAGAATTTCTAGTTTAGTCCCTCAACTTTCAACTTTGGCAGATTTAGCCCCTAGACATCCAAATTTTAGAAATTAACATGTATGGTCCTTGGATTATTGAAGAAATACCCTTGTGATAACTTTGGAATATTACCAAAACCCACCCTCAACTTTTGGCTAATTACAAATTAGGTCCTTGTGGTTTTTCCTTAACTAAAACAAACGGACCCTTGTTATTTAGTCCAACCCAACAACCAAACATACACCCCCTGGCCCAATCCAACTCCAGGCCCAACTACAAACCAACCCACCCCGGTTTAAATAATACCATTCATCCCCTCCTTTCCCACCTCCTATACCACTGCTAAAACCACCTGGTTTTCACCCCCACCATCACCATTTGCCCACCACACTCACCTATCATTTGACTCACAGTGTGTTTTTGGTATTATTGCTTAATATTTGGTACTTGTTCTAAATAATACCACTCATCCCCTCCTTTCCCACCTCCAATACCACTACACTGAGTCATCAGTGTAGTAAGCTTGTTTCATAAGCTCATAATAAGCTCACCAGTGGTCCATAGCTTGTGTGAATTGGTTTCTTGTGAAGCTCATCTATTTAGCTTAAAGGTTCAGGGCTTTAATTTCACTTCCAAGATTATTTGATAAGCTAAAGAGTAGCTTGCAACTTGTCCCATATCACTCAGTACACTGATCCATCATTGTACTTAAGCCAAGTTCATAAGCTCACACAGAGCTTATTAGTGGGACCCACCTTGTGATTCTTGGCTTTTTGCAAAGCCCAATAAGCCATCTTTTCACATCAGTGCTCAATTTTGGTTTTCTAGCTTATTTGATAAGCTGGATCTAGCCTACAAAAAGCCTGCAGGCCTGTTTGGTTTTCGGTGGGGTTTGGACTTGCTTATTTTGGATTCCTAGCTTATCAGTGTGCTTTTTCTTGTTGATTTAGCTTAATCTAAGTACCTATAACTTGTTTATAGCTTGTTCTACCTTTGGTTCAGTAATAATAGCTTTTTAGTAGCTTATTCAAGCTTAATATGTTATTTTAACCCATTTTTGTGCACTGTTGGAGAAATAAGCTCCCAAAGAGCTTATTTTTGAGTTTCAAAAAGTTTGTTTTCACAAAAGTTACTTATTTTCAGTGTTAAAATAGTTTCGTAAAAGAAAAAAAAGCAGAAAATCATCAATTTAAAAATAGTGATAGCTTCTATTTAATTAGATTTAGCTTATTTACTTATTTTCTCAGCTTTTTCATTAAGCACTTGTGTGTTTTTATATTTTTCCTAGGTTCCTGCTACCTTATAGTATTTGTATAAAAGTTTTCATAATTATCTGTTTTCATTTAGTATTATTAATAATTAATATTAGTTAAATTAGTTTTAATTAAAAAAATCAAAAATAAAATCCATTACTTCTTATTTTTAATCACTAGCACTTTTTTTTATATTTTTCCTAGGTTTGTATAATTATAAAGTATTTTTAGAAAAGGTTTCATAATTATTACTATTCATTTGCTAATTTTTATAATTAAATTAGTTTAATTAGCTTTTAATTAATAATTAAGTAAATAATTTCTAAAATAGTTTATTTATAATTTTTATAAACTTTTTATAATTTTTTAGCATTCCTGTGATGGTTAATTAGTTTTATAAAAAAATTCATAATTATCTAAGTTATTTTAGTATTTTTAGTAATTTAAATGAGTTTAAATAAGTAATTAAATAGTTTTTTATTAATAATTAATATTAAATAATTAAAAAAATAAAAAAATAATTTTCTTTTTTATAAAATTTTCTTTTAATATTAAGTTCGTAAAAAAGTCATTTTCACCCCCTTAGGATTTATTCTGCTTTATTTCCTTTTTTCCTGTACGCGTTTACGTTTAATTTAGATTTAATTACGTTTTAGGTTTATCTGATTTCCAGTTATTGTTAATATTGCTTATCTGTCTAATTTACATTTATATCTGATTAGTGTAATCAAATCCAAATCATATTCTTGTTTCTTTACTCAAATCACTCATTCCCACAAACGTTTAAAATACAATTTCAACATCGTTGGGACATAACGACCCGTGAATACATTGTGCTTACAACGGATCATAAATTGATCTCTCCTCTCCCTTAGGTTTGACCTGTTGACCTCACTTGGTTCGGACTGACTGTTTGGGAGGAGTCAAATTTTGGCGCCGCTGCCGGGAAGGTTGTTGCGTGTTTTAAAAACATTTAGAAGTTTAGTGAATTTTTCAAAACCCTCCTTGTACAAATTTCACCACTTTGTAAATTTTTGTAAAAATCAAAATCAATCAAATAAGTCATTAACAATTTTCCTAAAGTGTTAAGAACACCAAAAAAATCAAAAACAACAAAACAAATCGTAAAGTTAAATTACTTCGTATTCTTTAAGATTACAACCTATACAGGTGGTAAAGGCAAGTTCTGACATTAAATTGCAAACTGAAAAGAGATCCATTCTTCTCTTCCGCCACCCTGCGAGTAGTCTTAAAGAAACGATTTCGGTTAACGAATCGATTCCAAAAATATTTCCAAAAAGTTTTTTCACACACCCACAAAAAGCCAAAAACATTTTTGTTTTCTTGTTAATAAATACATAAAAGACACTATCGAGAAACATTCGAAAGTATACTACCTAACTGGGGGTATGACCATTAATAAGTTCCCAAACTAAAGATTAAAACTTGCCTTTGTATCCTTGTGAATTGGTGTACCTTTTTAAAAGAAGTCATTCACATTGTGATTATTGGTTTAAGTTATCTGTTGTTTTGCCTCAATCTTGTTTTAATTGGATTTGTTTTTAGTGCATGCGCACTCGTTCACAAACAAGGCATAATCGTCGAAGAAGCATAACTGAGCTACTTGCAGTTATTGAAGAACCCGTCATAATAATGGACGACGAGCCACCACCACAACCCCCTCCCAAGGATGAAACCACTCCCGATCTCCGAACAATGGAGGAGTTGTGTCAGCCCACCATGCAAGGGAGGGGAGGACCTATTGCACCACTCACTATTGGAGCCACAGATTTTAGACTCAAGCACCACATGATCCAGCAAGTCCAGAATTCGTGCCAGTTCCACGGTTTACCCGGTGATGATGCAAACAAGCATCTCGATAAATTTTTAACCTTCACCCAGAGTATGAAGCAGAATGGAGTCACCGAAGACGGTCTTCACTTATATCTCTTTCCATACTCTCTTACTCATCATGCTACTGCCTGGTTTGATCTTCTTCCTAAAAATTCGATCCACACTTTTGATGAAATGGTTACCAAGTTTTTAGCAAAATATTTTCCACCATCCATGGTAACAAAATTGAGAAATGATATTAGCAACTTCAGACAGCTTCCCGACGAGTCCTTATTTGAGGCATGGGAACGCTATAAGCTTGCAGTCGATCGTTGTCCTAATCACGACATGCTTCTTGTCACCATCGTAGACACCTTCTATAATGGTTTGACACTTCAACATCGTGACACGATCAATGCTGCTGGCGGTGGGACTGGTATGTGCTATTTTACACATACTTTTGACCTTAGTTTAAGTGTTATATAGACCAAAAACTAAGGTTAAACGCCAAAGATATCGTGTTTTTGTGCTTGTGATCGTGCAGGGAAGGATATTGCATAAACGACATAAAAGTCAACCAAAAAGCCTAAAACGAGCACGAGATGTGGAAAAGTGTCAAAGAGCCGAGTCAAAGATGATATCTACTTAAGAAAAGCCCAAGACAAATGTATTCCTTAAAGGCTCGAAGAAAAATTCATGAGACACTTGTCCTCCACATTTGAGCAAGATGTCGCTTTTAAATCTTTTGAAGACCTTTGGAAGAAACGTCAACTCGAATCCTCAAGATTACATTAGTGTTACGTTTAATGTTTAAGAACGTTGAGTAGTTTGTAACTTAGTTTTCGTGCAATATCATGAATTGTAAAGGTTCAAGGGCTAAACGTGCAACAATGACAAACATGTGAAAGCCTTGGCCTATAAATTAACATCACCACCTCATTTAGAAGGGTGGTTAGCTTTAGGTTAGTTTTAGGAGTAGTTTAGGGTAGTCTTAGCTTATTTTATGCTTTAGTGTAAGTTTACTTTTTAATACAAGCTTATTTAACGTCTTATTTCTAGCTTATTTGAGTTCTTTACAAGCTTTCTTTTAAGTCTTTTAATCTTTCAAGCTTATTTTCATGTCATCTTAATCTTTTCTACAAGCTTTTATAATAGTTGTCAACTTTGCATGGTGTTTGGTTTGGTCGCGTCTTATTTTAGCTTTTATAAGCTTATTTAGCTTTTACATAAGTTCTTTAACAAGCTTTTATAAGTTTCCTTTAGATTTTAATCTTTGATTCACGTTAAAAAGTTTTCATATCGTTATTTTTGATTTTAGAGAGTATGGATTTTAGGGTTTAGAGAGTATGAAATTTTTCTAGATTTTTAGAGAGTATGAAAAATGTTCTAGCGAGTATCAAAAATATCCCAGCGAGTATGGAACTTTCCCTAGCGAGTATGGGCAATGACCTAGCGAGTATGGATGAAAAACCTAGCGAGTATGGCCCTAGAGTCTAGCGAGTATGGGGATAAATTCTAGCGAGTATGGAATTTTGAGGCTAGCGAGTATCACTGAAATCCAGCGAGTATCAATAAAAGTATAGCGAGTATGGTTGATTTTTTTTTTCATAGCGAGTATGGTTTTAGGTAAGTAGCGAGTATGAGATTTTCATAAATAGCGAGTATGGTGCCTTGATATCCTAGCGAGTTTGTATTAGATTTTTTAGCAAGTTTGGTGTTTAGTTTCATTTTTCTTTTACAAGCCGAGTTAGGCTTTTATTTCCCTCATCGTTTCATCGAGTGAGGTTTTATGTTTATTAAATATAAAAGTTATGCTGTCGAATTTTCTTAAAATCTTTAGTGTCGTCTTCTTTCTTATTAAAGTCTCGTGTCTTTTCAATTTTAGTTTTAAACTTTAATTACGTTATATGTTTTCAAGTCTTTCAACTTATTTATTGCTTTACGTTTTTAATATGAGTCGTGAGTAGATTTTTAAACGTGTTTGCTTAGTAGCTCGAGTTTGTGAGTTAAGTAAGAGCGTTAAACGTTTGTGATAAATAATCGAAAGATTATTTAGACGTGTGATTTAATTATTCGAAGGACGAAAACCTTTGAACGATTAATTCATTCGTTTAGAGTTGTTATCTTTTCAAAAGATTAATCAAAAACTAATCTCGAGAAAGGAGAATAACTCGTCACAAGCTTTTACCTCAAGCTTAATAAACTTATTCGAGTCGCTTTGCAAACACATTGTCTTTTAAATTCATTTACTGTTTTAATTACTTATCGCACTTTTAGTTACCGCTTTCTTTAGTCACTTTATTACATGCTGCTTTACTTGTTTACTTATTTCATGTCGTTTTACCGCTTTACTTTATTTCAAACCGCATTTTAATTTGTCGTTGTAGTATAAACAAAACAAAACTTCTTTCAAACCTTATTCATCTCACATATCTCACGATCTTGAGTGACGAGATCAGTTCAACCCTCGTTGGGACTACGACTCGTGGTTTACAAGCTTGCTTGCTAGATTACGACGATCAATTTTTGGCGCCGCTGCCGGGCAGCGGTTGATAAGATTTAGTCGTTCGATCGTTTGAGTAATGTATTTTGAAGACCCTTCTTTCGAGAAGTTAACGCTTTTATAAATATTTTCAAAATATAAAAAACACAAAAACATTTTCTCTTCAAATTTGTTTTCACTTTTGATTTCCACTTTTCTAAAATATAAAATCCAAAAAGATTTTATTTTTCAAAATTGGTTTTCACTTTTAACTTTTCATTTTTCAAAACATAAAAATCCAAAAATAATCTTCTTATCCTCTTTTGTTTAATTCTCATGGATTCATTATGTGTTCGTTGTGGTGCACCATTTTATGGTTTACCTTGTCGATGGTGCACGTGCGAAAGGTGTGGTAATGATCTTCAGGACGGATGTTGTTCGAATTGTAATCCTTACACTTATGATCAAAACCCGAATACATTCAACAACTTTCCTCACTACCCACCTCAGCCTTACTTATCTTCGTTCGATCAACCTTTTTGTAATGGATGTGGAAACTGTTTGGATCCGACTTCGAATTATTGTCAATGGTGTACTTGCATGAGGTGTGGTAGAAGTCTTTTTAATGGATTCTGTTGGTTTGTGCTTTTGAAGATGAAAATTCATATTCTCAAAATTTCAATTCAATCTCTTCCAATTATCCTCAAAATGATTCTTACTTCCCTCCTCAAAACCTTTATGAGCAAGAACCATATGTCAATAACTTCTCTATCCCTAATAATCAGAATTTTGAACCCACTGTTGAAAATATTCAATTTGAGCCGAGTCCAAAATTGAAAGAAGAAAGAGAATCACTTTTCAGTCCAATGAAGGAGTATCAAGAGTTAACTCTTCGAAGAAACAATGAAAAGGAAAATTCTGAAGAGAGTGGAGCAGACGAGACTTTGAAAGAAGAAAACGAAATCAACGCTTCGAGTGGCAATCCCACTCCATCTGGTGAACCTTTACATGTTGAAAATTTTTCTTTGGCATCTCTCGACGGCGACTTCTCTAAAATTCTAGCCGCTTTAGAGCTTGCGAGTGCTCATGTTATCTATAATGAACCATCGACTCCTGCCTCTTCTCCGGTGATGGAAATGGAACGAGAAACCGAGGTGAC
>LBNU01007346.1:30262-60864 GCA_014162995.1 Artemisia annua
TGCTCCCTTAACCAATGATGATCATAAAAGCTTTTGCTAGTTTTGTACACAAGGAGCTACTCTTTTGTCGGCTCCCGTACTTGACTTTATATATGCGTGGCTTGATTATCGGCTAAGTATCCGCGGATCTCATTACTTGAGATTTTAAATTTGCGGAGAACGTGAAATGATAGAGTTTCTTTAGAAGTTAGATGCTAAGCATAGAGTAGTTGGATCTCTTTAAAGCTCATCGCAGGTACTCATGTCTTTTTGTTCCCACAAAATTGCTTCACCCCATAGATGTGCAAAATAATTAAAGATGTTAGGTTTAGCCGATGAGTAGTTCTTTATCTTCGTGAGAGAATCTTTGCTTGGGAAATTGGGTACACATCATGGATACACGTCAGTTGAGTTGTATTGTATATCGTTGAATAAGCGTAGTACGCATGTGGTTTCGGAGCTACCCAAAAGCCCGTTGTTATGTATGAGCTAAGGTGCTTTAAGACTTCGGATTGAGATCGGGCCTTGGATCCTAGATTCCAACCCTAGCAGTTGGCGGTAGGTCTTGGACTGAAACCGTGAAGGTTCGGAGTCAAGAAGTTACTAAGGCATGAAAAAGAAAGAAAAAAAAAAGTGAAAAAAGTATCAAGAAAAGAAAAAGAAAAAGAAAAGAAAGAATAAGGATGTATGTTGAAGATTTATGGATTATGTGCTTAAGTGTTAAGACTAAAGTTGGTCGCGCGTGAGGTGCATGTTACGATCCTAGATCGGACGCATGAGGTGCACGTGAAATGTACTCGCCAACTTATGTCTATTTTGGTGTATTCCAAAGTCTTTGTATGTATCCAATATCCTTGATGTGGACCACATTTCTCTTGCAAACCTTCTTAAGGGAAGATCGATAACTACTTAGCGTATAAATTTGGTATCTTTATCGGACTAAAAACTATGAAACGAGATGCTTATGAAGAAATTCATTTCTCTCACAAAAATAAAATAATGAGATACAAAATAGGAAAATGGGAGCAAGCGGTACACGAGTAACTTCCATGAGTAGCGTTGGCATCTAATTTGTAATTAAACAATGATCCGTTTTTACGCTTAGTTTGGGGACTTGTGAAAAATCAGGGACGATGAATTTTATCCAATCGGTCACTTTTCTATGAATCGTGTTCTTACTCTATGACCCTTAATCATTATTGAAAAATAATGAAAGTCAAGCACACCGTCATAAGCTAAAGTAAGTAGAATAAAGTAGCATATGGAATAAAAATGGAAAACCGGGGCGTTTTAGGGAATAAATGCTTTCTTATCTCTTTTGAACGTTTTGCTACTTGTCAAAGTTAGTAAAGAGAGGTGTGAAATTATTTATCTTTAAGGCGTGACGTGATTACATTGCGTGAGGACACGCAATACCTTAGTCTGGGGGATTTTGGTATGTGCTATTTTACACATACTTTTGACCTTAGTTTAAGTGTTATATAGACCAAAAACTAACGTTAAACGCCAAAGATATCGTGTTTTTGTGCTTGTGATCGTGCAGGGAAGGATATTGCATAAACGACATAAAAGTCAACCAAAAAGCCTAAAACGAGCACGAGATGTGGAAAAGTGTCAAAGAGCCGAGTCAAAGATGATATCTACTTAAGAAAAGCCCAAGACAAATGTATTCCTTAAAGGCTCGAAGAAAAATTCATGAGACACTTGTCCTCCACATTTGAGCAAGATGTCGCTTTTAAATCTTTTGAAGACCTTTGGAAGAAACGTCAACTCGAATCCTCAAGATTACATTAGTGTTACGTTTAATGTTTAAGAACGTTGAGTAGTTTGTAACTTAGTTTTCGTGCAATATCATGAATTGTAAAGGTTCAAGGGCTAAACGTGCAACAATGACAAACATGTGAAAGCCTTGGCCTATAAATTAACATCACCACCTCATTTAGAAGGGTGGTTAGCTTTAGGTTAGTTTTAGGAGTAGTTTAGGGTAGTCTTAGCTTATTTTATGCTTTAGTGTAAGTTTACTTTTTAATACAAGCTTATTTAACGTCTTATTTCTAGCTTATTTGAGTTCTTTACAAGCTTTCTTTTAAGTCTTTTAATCTTTCAAGCTTATTTTCATGTCATCTTAATCTTTTCTACAAGCTTTTATAATAGTTGTCAACTTTGCATGGTGTTTGGTTTGGTCGCGTCTTATTTTAGCTTTTATAAGCTTATTTAGCTTTTACATAAGTTCTTTAACAAGCTTTTACAAGTTTCCTTTAGATTTTAATCTTTGATTCACGTTAAAAAGTTTTCATATCGTTATTTTTGATTTTAGAGAGTATGGATTTTAGGGTTTAGAGAGTATGAAATTTTTCTAGATTTTTAGAGAGTATGAAAAATGTTCTAGCGAGTATCAAAAATATCCCAGCGAGTATGGAACTTTCCCTAGCGAGTATGGGCAATGACCTAGCGAGTATGGATGAAAAACCTAGCGAGTATGGCCCTAGAGTCTAGCGAGTATGGGGATAAATTCTAGCGAGTATGGAATTTTGAGGCTAGCGAGTATCACTGAAATCCAGCGAGTATCAATAAAAGTATAGCGAGTATGGTTGATTTTTTTTTTCATAGCGAGTATGGTTTTAGGTAAGTAGCGAGTATGAGATTTTCATAAATAGCGAGTATGGTGCCTTGATATCCTAGCGAGTTTGTATTAGATTTTTTAGCAAGTTTGGTGTTTAGTTTCATTTTTCTTTTACAAGCCGAGTTAGGCTTTTATTTCCCTCATCGTTTCATCGAGTGAGGTTTTATGTTTATTAAATATAAACGTTATGCTGTCGAATTTTCTTAAAATCTTTTTAGTGTCGTCTTCTTTCTTATTAAAGTCTCGTGTCTTTTCAATTTTAGTTTTAAACTTTAATTACGTTATATGTTTTCAAGTCTTTCAACTTATTTATTGCTTTACGTTTTTAATATGAGTCGTGAGTATATTTTTAAACGTGTTTGCTTAGTAGCTCGAGTTTGTGAGTTAAGTAAGAGCGTTAAACGTTTGTGATAAATAATCGAAAGATTATTTAGACGTGTGATTTAATTATTTGAAGGACGAAAACCTTTGAACGATTAATTCATTCGTTTAGAGTTGTTATCTTTTCAAAAGATTAATCAAAAACTAATCTCGAGAAAGGAGAATAACTCGTCACAAGCTTTTACCTCAAGCTTAATAAACTTATTCGAGTCGCTTTGCAAACACATTGTCTTTTAAATTCATTTACTGTTTTAATTACTTATCGCACTTTTAGTTACCGCTTTCTTTAGTCACTTTATTACATGCTGCTTTACTTGTTTACTTATTTCATGTCGTTTTACCGCTTTACTTTATTTCAAACCGCATTTTAATTTGTCGTTGTAGTATAAACAAAACAAAACTTCTTTCAAACCTTATTCATCTCACATATCTCACGATCTTGAGTGACGAGATCAGTTCAACCCTCGTTGGTACTACGACTCGTGGTTTACAAGCTTGCTTGCTAGATTACGACGATCAGGGACCTTCATGAAAAGGACCCCCGAAGAGTGTTATGATCTTATCGAAAACATGACTGCCCATCATAATTTTTGGGATTCCTCAGCTAAGAGGAATGATTCATGTAAATATGTCACTCCAGCTTCCAATGAAATAGCTGCTCTCACCAAGAAGCTTGATGATTTGTCCACTGCGATTCTACGGATGCACCAGACGAATAAAAATCATCAAGTTAGAGCTGTCAGTCATAGTTGTGAAACATGTGGTGGTCCACATCCATATACTGAGTGCCCAGCCTCCGGTGGCTTCACTCATGAGAACGTATATGCTGCTCAAGGTTCCTACAATGCGGGGGGTAACTCTTACCAACCACAGGGGGACCGTAATCTCTTAAGCTATCGTTCCAACAATTATCTTGGACCTCCCGGTTTCAATCAATCTCAAAACCAAAATGCTTAAAACCGGAACCAAAATTTCAATCAAAATCAGAACCAAAATCGAATGAACCAAGGTTTCCAAAACCAAGGGAATTTCAATTCCGGTCAAAACCAGGGTTTTCAAAACCAAGGAAATTTTCAAAGAAATCAAGGTCATGGTAATCATGGTAATTTTAATCAGGGTAATTTTCATCAGGGAAACAATTTTCAGGGTAATAACAACCAACATCAAGGAAATTTTCAAAACAACCGTGCTCAAAACTTTCCTAACCAAAAATCAAAACGTTGTTCAAACCCAATCTTCCTCCGATGAGTTGTTGAAGCAATTCATGAAATCACAAGAGGAAACAAACCGGTTATTGGTCAGCCAAATCTCTGAACTTAAGAAGTTTTAAAATGATCAACCCTCGGGCTCAGGTACACTTCCTAGCAACACGATCGCTAACCCGAGGGGCGATGTTAAGTCGATCACCACCCGAAGTGGATTTTCATATAATGGACTCACGATTCCTTCTACCTCTTCTTCTCTTCCTCCCAAAGTAGCGGAACGTGAACCTGAGGCTACTACGGACATGGTACTTCCTACTAATAACGGAGATACTGACAACGTCTATCCTCAAGTTGTCCCGGTCCCGACCCCCCAAAAAAAAGTCGTATTTGAAACTCCAAAGAATCCCGTTGAAATTCCAAAACCCAACCCTAAGCCTTCAATACCTTATCGTTCACGTTTAAACGATCAANTCTACCTCTTCTTCTCTTCCTCCCAAAGTAGCGGAACGTGAACCTGAGGCTACTACGGACATGGTACTTCCTACTAATAACGGAGATACTGACAACGTCTATCCTCAAGTTGTCCCGGTCCCGACCCCCCAAAAAAAAGTCGTATTTGAAACTCCAAAGAATCCCGTTGAAATTCCAAAACCCAACCCTAAGCCTTCAATACCTTATCGTTCACGTTTAAACGATCAAAAGCTCCACGAAAAGGCAAATCATCAAATGGAAAAATTCTTCCAAAATTTTCAAGATTTAAAATTTGATATAAGCTTTGCGGATGCTATTCTTCTGATGCCCAAGTTTGCATCAACAATCAAGAACTTGTTAAGCAATAAGGAAAAACTTTTTGAGATGGCAAAAACTCCGTTGAATGAAAACTGCTCTGCAGTTTTGTTGAAACAGCTTCCTGAAAAGCTGGGAGACCCCGGGAAATTCTTCATTCCTTGCATTTCCCGAGGATGGTTGAATGTTTTGCCCTGGCCGATCTTGGGGCAAGCATCAACCTGATGCCTCACTCAGTCTGGAAGAAACTCTCTCTTCCTGAACTCACTCCTACCTGCATGACCCTCGAGCTTGTAGATCGTTCTATATCCCATCCCTTTGGCATTGCTGAGGATGTGTTTGTGAAAGTAAGAAAGTTCCATTTACCTGTGGATTTCGTAATTGTTGATTTCGATGCAGATCCGAGGGTTCCTCTCATTTTAGGGAGGAGATTCCTAAGAACGGGCCGTGCTTTGATCGATGTATTTGATGAAGAAATCACTCTACGTGTTGGTAATGAAGCCATCACATTCAACCTTGATCAAACTTCGAGGTACTCTTCCAATTATGACTCAGTGGAAATTATCAGAATCGATGTCATCGATGTTGCTTCGGAAGAGTATTCTCAAGAAATTCTTGGTTTCACCGATAATTCTCCGAGTGGCAATCCCACTCCCTCTTCTCAACCTATAATCGCTAGTTCTTCTCCTTCTCTCACTCCGTTTGAGGGAAGTGACTTCGTCTTAGAGGAAATAGAGGCCTTTATCAAAAGTGATTCGATTCCCGATGGAATTGGTAACCAAGAGATTGACCCGGAAAGGGATATCCTTCTCCTTGAGAAGCTGTTAAATGAAGATCCCTCTCCTCCTCCTGTTCTTCCACAAAAAACTTCATAATGAGGAAATCAAATATGTTGAGAAAACTGATGAATTTCCTGAGGTCGAACTTAAGGACTTACCACCTCATCTCGAATACGCATTTTTGGAGGGTGATGATAAATTACCCGTCATAATTGCAAAAGACTTAAGTGATGAGGAAAAGGCTGCTCTTATAAAGGTTTTAAAGTCACACAAGCAAGCCATTGCTAGGAAACTCTCCGACATCAAGGGTATTAACCCAGAATTTTGTACACACAAGATTTTAATGAATGATGACTTTAAACCAGCAGTTCAACAACAAAGAAGGGTTAATCCTAAAATTCACGAGGTTATCAAGCAAGAGGTTCTCAAACTTCTTGATGCCGGATTGATTTACCCTATCTCTGATAGTCCTTGGGTGAGCCCTATTCATTGTGTGCCTAAAAAGGGTGGCATTACTGTTGTCACAAATGATGAAAACGAGTTGATTCCAACTCGATTGGTTACGGGATGGCGAGTGTGCATTGACTATCGAAAGTTAAATGACGCTACCCATAAAGACCATTTTTCTCTACCCATCATGGACCAAATGCTCGAGAGATTAGCGGAAAACGAGTACTATTGTTTTCTCGACGGTTTCTCAGGTTACTTCCAGATTCCCATTGATCCACAAGATCAAGAAAAGACCACCTTTACATGCCCTTACGGAACTTTTGCCTACCGACATATGCCATTTGGCTTATGTAATGCTCCAGGCACGTTCCAAAGGTGTATAGTGGCCATATTCCATGACATGATCGGGAAAACTATGGAGGTCTTTATGGATGATTTCTCGGTCATTTTGGATTCTTTCCAATCATGTCTCTCCCATTTAGAAAACATGCTTAAACGATGCAAAGAAACTAATCTTTGTCTAAATTGGGAGAAGAGTCACTTAATGGTCAAAGAGGGCATTGTCCTCGGCCATAAGATTTCTAAAAACGGGATTGAGGTCGACAGAGCAAAAGTTGATGTTATTGCCAAGCTGCCCCATCCCACCACTGTCAAGGGTGTCAGGAGTTTCCTTGGGCATGACGGTTTCTATCGGAGGTTCATTCAGGACTTCTCAAAAATAGCCCGGCCTATGACCCATCTTCTTGAGAAAGATGCTCATTTCATTTTCTCTCCTGAGTGCATCGAAGCTTTTCAAACACTGAAGAAAAAGCTTACTGAAGCACCCATCTTAGTTGCCCCCGATTAGGACCTACCTTTTGGACTCATGTGCGATGCAAGTGATTTTGCTATAGGTGCGGTCTTGGGGCAACGAAAAACAAAACACTTTCAGCCTATACATTATGCAAGTAAAACTATGACTGAGGCTCAGACTCATTACACCACAACGGAGAAAGAATTATTAGCCTTGGTGTATGCTTTTGAGAAGTTTTGGCCATACTTAATCTTGACCAAATGCATNCATCGAAGCTTTTCAAACACTGAAGAAAAAGCTTACTGAAGCACCCATCTTAGTTGCCCCCGATTAGGACCTACCTTTTGGACTCATGTGCGATGCAAGTGATTTTGCTATAGGTGCGGTCTTGGGGCAACGAAAAACAAAACACTTTCAGCCTATACATTATGCAAGTAAAACTATGACTGAGGCTCAGACTCATTACACCACAACGGAGAAAGAATTATTAGCCTTGGTGTATGCTTTTGAGAAGTTTTGGCCATACTTAATCTTGACCAAATGCATAGTGTATACGGATCACTCGGCTATGAAATATCTCTTTGCAAAACAAGATGCAAAGCCGAGATTGCTCCGTTGGGTTCTCCTCCTGCAAGAATTTGATATCATCATCCGTGATAAAAAAAAAGGAGCTGAGAACCTAGCTGCTGATCATCTGTCCCGATTAGAAAACCCTCACCAAGATGTGTTTGAGAAAAAGGAAATAAATGAAACATTTCCTCTCGAGACACTCAATACGGTTTCTTTTCGTGGTGATTCTACTACCCCATGGTTTGCCGACTTTGCAAACTACCATGCGGGAAACTTTGTTGTGAAAGGGATGTCGTCCCAACAGACGAATAAGTTCTTCAAAGATGTTAAACATTACTTCTGGGACGACCCCTTCTTATTCAAAATCTGTGCGAATCAAGTCATTCGGCGGTGTGTTCATGGCCAAGAAGCCATGGATATTCTTAAAGCTTGTCATGATGGACCCACGGGGGGACATCACAGCCCAAATTAGACCGCCAAACAGGTGTTTGACTCCGGTTTCTACTGGCCCACAATCTACAAAGATGCTCATGACTTTGTCAAAACTTGTGACGCTTGTTAGCGTCACGGGAATATTTCAAAGAAGGATGAGATGCCACAAAATGCCATCCAATTCTGTGAAATTTTTGACGTCTGGGGCATTGACTTTATGGGGCCATTTGTATCATCTCGTGGAAACAAATATATACTCGTGGCTGTTGACTATTTGTCAAAATGGGTTGAAGCGAAAGCATTACCCACCAACGATGCCCGAGTAGTTGTCAAGTTTTTGAAATCTCTTTTTGCTCGATTTGGAACTCCACCTGCTATCATAAGTGATCGCGGTACTCACTTTTGCAATGACAAATTTGATAAAGTCATGCAAAAGTATGGTGTCACTCACCGTCTTTCTACCGCATATCACCCACAAACCAGTGGGCAAGTGGAAGTTTCCAACCGGGGAATAAAAAGAATTCTGGAGAGGACAGTAGGTGAAAACCGTGCCTCTTGGTCGGATAAACTGGATGATGCACTTTGGGCCAACGTACAGCTTACAAAACACCCATCGGGTGTACTCCCTACAAGCTTGTGTACGGAAAGGCGTGTCATCTACCGATTGAGCTTGACCACAAAGCCTAATGGGCCTTGAAACATGCTAACTTTGACCTTCAGACAGCGGGAGATCATCGTAAAGTCCAACTCAATGAATTAAATGAACTTCGTGATCAGGCATACGAGAACTCTTTGATCTACAAGGAAAAGACAAAGAAGATTCATGACTCCAAGATTAAGAACCGCGTTTTCAACGTTGGTGATCGAGTCCTTCTTTTTAATTCTAGATTGAAAATTTTCTCGGGTAAACTAAAAACCCGTGGTCTGGACCTTTCACCGTCACCAAAGTATTCTCTTATGGAACCATTGAGTTATCTCAACCCAATGGTCCCAACTTTAAGGTGAATGGTCACAGGTTGAAGCATTACTTTGGAGGGGACATACCACCCATGGTTGTCCCGGATCTCCAAACTTTCCCCATGAACCAATGAATTTGGGGATCGAGTCAAGCTAGTGACTCGGTGAATAAAAACATTAGCAACCACGTGGGTTTTCACCCATGTCTCTGTCTTCTTCTTATTTTCTAATAAGTGACGAGAAGGGGCAACCTCTTCTGCATCTTGTGTATGGTTGTTGTGTTTGTACAGGTATTTTTCCCGAAGCATGAAGGCTCTCGTGCTCGTGTTTTGTCCTTACTCCACTCGAGTCTCATTCTTCATTGTTTTGACATCCTTAAATCTTATTGACTAACGTTATCTTTTGGCATAATTAATAAGCGGCCTTAGATACAATGTAGGATGACCCTCACCTTTGAAACATTAAGGACAATGTTTAACTTTAGTCTGGTTGGGGGGGGGGGGGTATCTTCGATTTGATTGATGATGGCTAAGTGAGAATATTAAATGTATGAATAAGGTAGTGACCATCCGAGTATTAGATTAATTGACTAACGCGCCAGCGATCTAGTATGTGACTTGGTGACCATCCGTTATGTAAATAACGCGCCAGCGATCCAAGAAGTGCACTAGTGACCATCCGTTAGTTGAAGCGTCGAAGACTCGCTCCAGCGATCTACTAAGTTTATGCATGAAATGTTTGAACAAAGCTAGATTCAAATATCTTCGATTTGATTTGACTTGCACCTTTCATTTAACCGTTTACTCATGCAACTCCGTTTTTCTCGAAAAATCCAAAAAAATTGAAATAAATCACCAAAAAAGTACAAAAAAAATGAAAAAATTCGAAAATTTTTGCAAAAATATAATAAGTTATGACACTTTGTTTGACTTTCTGCTGGGTAGAGTAGGAATAGAAATTTTGACTTGACCGGGCATGTTGGGCCCTAGCTTGTTCCCTTAACTCATGTGGCTAAGCATCCGCGAATCTCATTACTTGAAATTTTAAATTTGCGGAGAACGAGAAATGATAGAGTTTATTTAGAAGTTAGATGCTAAACGTGGAGTAGTTGGTTCTCTTTAGAGCTCATCGTAGGTACTTTTGGCTTTTTGCTCCTACAAAATTGACTCACCCTATATCTGTAAAGAATAAATTAAAAACATTATGTTTTGGCGAAACTTAATTCTTTATCTTCTTAAGAGAATCCTTGCTTTAAAAATTGGGTACACATCAAGGTCGCGTAACAAATAAAATTGAATAATGTTAAGTTTAAGTTCTATGAGCTGCGGTTCGAGATCGGGGCTTTGAACCTCTTTTCGGGAATGTGTGAGGTCTTGGTCTAAAACCCTTGGATCCTCATTTCAGGAACGTCTAGAGTGGAAATACCCCGTGAAAGCTCCGTAGTACATGTTATGTATGGAAAGTTGTTGTTGAAAAAAAAAGTTATGAATAAGAGTGATTAGTGCTTAGTTGTTAGACAAGTTGATGGCGCGTGAGGTGCATGTGCATGGTCCTGGACCAGACACATGAGGTGCACGTGTATTTCTTCTCAGCTAATGTCTATGAGTATGTATGAATCCCAATTCCTTGATGGGGACCTCATTTTTAAAGCAGCGATTCTCGAGAAAAGATAGAAAACTACTTAGCGTCTTAATTTGGTATCTTTATCGGACTAAATCTTATCAAAACGAGAAAATATGAAGAAATTCATCTCTCACCAAAAATAAAATAAATAGAGGAAAATAGGAAAATGGGAGAAAGAGGTTATTTACACAAGTAACTTCCATGGGTAGTGTTAGCATCTAACTTGTAATTAAGCTGTGATCTCGTTTTTATGCTTAGCTTGGGAACTTGTGAAAAATCAGGGACGATGAATTCTATCCGTATGGACACTATTCTTTGAGTTGTGTTTCCTACTCTGTGACCCTAAACGTTATTGAAAAAATGACGAAAGTCAACATCCCGTCACATAATAAGTAAAAAGTACATAAACAGTAGTGTATAGTATAAAGTTGAAAGATGGGGCGTTTTCGGGAATAAATGATTTTGTAATCTCTTTTGAACATCTTGCTACTTCTTCAACGTTAGTAAAAAGAGTTATGAAATTATTTATCTCAAAAGCGTGATTTGATCACATTGCGTGAGGACACGACAATACCTTAGTCTGGGGATTTTGGTGTGTGCTTATTCACACACCTTTTTCTGGCCAAATTAAGACCAAAACAGACACAAACTAACCATAAATGCCAAAGATATTGTGTTTTTGTGTTTGTGATCGTGCAGGAACGGATATTTCAGAAATTGGCATAAATCAGGTCAAAAAGGACAAAAACGAGCACGAGTTTGGAAAACGTGTCAAAAGCCAAAGCCGGGGAAGCAAATTACCATTTTTGAGCTCAGATTGTCAAAACACACCTTGTGGAATCAAAGAATGCCAGAAATAGTCCTTGGAGCAAAAGTTTGCAAAATTGGCAAAAATGGTCCCTCAAGTTTGGAAATTGACAGAATTGGCCCCTGAGCATTTATTTTGGAGAAAGGTCAACAAAGGTCCTTGGGAATTCAAAAGTCTTCATAATTGGTCCTTGGGTGAAAATTTTGAAGAATTTACAGTTTAGTCCCTCAACTTTCAACTTTGGCAGATTTAGTCCCTGGACATCTAAATTTTGGAAATTAACATGTATGGTCCTTGGATTATTGGAGTGTGGCAAGAAATACCCTTGTGATAACTTTGGAAT
Source organism: Artemisia annua (assembly GCA_014162995.1). Lineage (NCBI taxonomy): Eukaryota > Viridiplantae > Streptophyta > Magnoliopsida > Asterales > Asteraceae > Artemisia > Artemisia annua. The sequence goes on from LBNU01007346.1 coordinate 41,992, forward strand.
ATTTCCAAAACCCACCCTCAACTTTTGGCTAATTACAAATTAGGTCCTTGTGGTTTTTCCTTAACTAAAACAAACGAACCCTTGTTAATTAGTCCAACCCAACAACCAAACATACACCCCCTGGCCCAATCCCAACTCCAGGCCCAACTACAAACCAACCCACCCCGGTTTAAATAATACCACTCATCCCCTCATTTCTCACCTCCAATACTACTGCTAAAACCACCTGGTTTTCACCCCCACCATCACCACTTGCCCACCACACTCACCCATCACCTCCACCACCCTACTCTACCATGCACCTCTAGCCTTTCACACTCAAAAACAGACCCCAATTGGCTTATCCAGTTTTGGCGCCAAAATCACTTCAAAGCCTGAGATTGAATTTGAGCCATCCAAGGGCTCATATTATTGCTGGGAAAGGACAAATGGGACCCAAGGAACCCAAATTTGCACTATATAAAGAAGAAGAAGAAGCAGAAACCAGAGGGTAGTTTTTAGCTTACTTTAGTATTGTCGAATTAATGTTTATCTTGATGCTTTAAGCTTTCATGTACTCTTAGTTTTAATCCTGTAACCAGTTTCTTCAAATTAATAGAAGTTATCAGTTGATTCCAAGCTTTGTACTCCTTTTTCAGTTTTAATGGAAAATTAAAGGTTTTTAGCCAAATCGCTGTTTAAGCTCAATTGTTGATTCACACTTGGTCATAAGCTCTTAATAGCTTTCAGAAGTGATAAAAGAAAAAAAAATAAAAAGAATAAAAAAATAAGATCAAATGAAAACAACAGTGTACCTTTGCATATGAGACAGGATGCTTAAGGAAGTTGCCTACAATGGAGGGGCAAGAAGGACTTTTACTAGCTTGTTTATAACAAGCTAGAGCTTGTAGCTGCCCATTTGGGAGCCTTTGTTTAGCTAGGGTCTCAAGTGAGTTCCATTTTTCTAATTTTCTCAATTTTTGCATTATCACTGTAGCATTGCTTATTACTGACTATCTCTGTGCTTTTATGCTTATTTGGTGTATGCTAGTTATATTATTGCTTAATATTTGGTACTTGTTCTAAATCAGTCTAATCTCTTGAAACTCAATAAATCAGTTTGTTAAAAGGGTGTTTGGATTTGCTGAATCATTGGACTCACACTGTGTTTTTGGTATTGTTTGTGCTTGAAACATGTCACAATAGGCTACAGTAGAACACTTGAACCATAAAAACCAGGTCTCATTTGAACAAAAGTCAAACTCCCCTTGGATCTTAATCATTTGCTTAACTGTCAAAGAATTAGCTTACATAATCATTCTCATTAGTGTAAAAGTTGTTAATCTAGCTAATTATAGTCTCATTTTAGGTTAGTATAACATATTCAGTGATCTAGGACCTTTAAAATCTCACCAAAGTCAAAATAACCAAGAACATAAAAAAAAGTCAAAATTGCATGGTTGTCAGTGTTTTCAAAAAAAGGTGAGAATTTTCATGATCTCTATGTTAAGTGTTAGCATTTGAGCTTTTGGATTTTTAAAGATTGGCAGTAGAGCTTGTTAGTGTACATTTTTTTTATTTTTAAGATTTTTTTAAACTGCTTATTTGCGATATTCTTTTAAGCACTTTTTCAAAAACCTCCCCTGCACCAGGGGAGTTTGGCTCACAAGCCCCATTTCTTGAGCTCAGATCTTGTTCATTAGTGCTTTATAGATTGTGATTTTTGTCATTTTGAGAAGCCCTTCTGGCATGCTACATGTTCATGTGTTTATTTTCTATTTTCTAGCTTATTTACATGCTTACTTTGGTCCATCAAATATGCCTAACCAAACTCACTACACTGAGTCATCAGTGTAGTAAGCTTGTTTCATAAGCTCATAATAAGCTCACCAGTGGTCCATAGCTTGTGTGAATTGGTTTCTTGTGAAGCTCATCTATTTAGCTTAAAGGTTCAGGGCTTTAATTTCACTTCCAAGCTTATTTGATAAGCTAAAGAGTAGCTTGCAACTTGTCCCATATCACTCAGTACACTGATCCATCAATGTACTTGAGCCAAGTTCATAAGCTACACAGAGCTTATTAGTGGGATCCACCTTATGATTATTGGCTTTTTGGAAAGCCCAATAAGCCATCTTTTCACATCAGTGCTCAATTTTGGTTTTCTAGCTTATTTGATAAGCTGGATCTAGCCTACAAAAAGCCTGCAGGCTTGTTTGGTTTTCGGTGGGGTTTGGACTTGCTTATTTTGGATTCCTAGCTTATCAGTGTGCTTTTTCTTGTTGATTTAGCTTAAGCTAAGTACCTATAACTTGTTTTTAGCTTGTTCTACCTTTGGTTCAGTAATAATAGCTTTTTAGTAGCTTATTCAAGCTTAATATGTTATTTTAACCCATTTTTGTGCACTGTTGGAGAAATAAGCTCCCAAAGAGCTTATTTTTGAGTTTCAAAAAGTTTGTTTTCACAAAAGTTACTTATTTTCAGTGTTAAAATAGTTTTGTAAAAGAAAAATCAGAAAATCATCAATTTAAAAATAGTGATAGCTTCTATTTAATTAGATTTAGCTTATTTACTTATTTTTTCAGCTTTTTCATTAAGCACTTGTGTGTTTTTATATTTTTCCTAGGTTCCTGCTACCTTATAGTATTTTTATAAAATTTTTCATAATTATCTGTTTTCATTTAGTATGATTAATAATTAATATTAGTTAAATTAGTTTTAATTAAAAAATCAAAAATAAAATCCCTTACTTCTTATTTCTAATCACTAGCACTTTTTCTATATTTTTCCTAGGTTTGTATAATTATAAAGTATTTTTAGAAAAGGTTTCATAATTATTACTTTTCATTTGCTAATTTTTATAATTAAATTAGTTTAATTAGCTTTTAATTAATAATTAAGTAAATAATTTCTAAAATAGTTTATTTATAATTTTTATAAACTTTTTATAATTTTTTAGCATTCCTGTGATGGTTTATTAGTTTTATAAAAATTTTCTTAATTATCTAAGTTATTTTATTATTTTTAGTAATTTAAATTACTTTAAATAAGTAATTAAATAGTTTTTAATTAATAATTAATATTAAATAATTAAAAAAATAAAAAAAATATATTTTTTTTTATAAAATTTTCTTTTAATATTAAGTTTGTAAAAAAGTCATTTTAACCCCCTTAGGATTTATTCTGCTTTATTTCCCTTTTTCCTGTACGCGTTTACGTTTAATTTAGATTTAATTACGTTTTAGGTTTATCTGATTTCCAGTTATTGTTAATATTGCTTATCTGTCTAATTTCCATTTATATCTGATTAGTGTAATCAAATCCAAATCATATTCTTGTTTCATTCCTCAAATCACTCATTCCCACAAACGTTTAAAATACAATTTCAACCTCGTTGGGACATAACGACCCGTGAACACATTGTGCTTACAACGGATCATAAATTGATCTCTCCTGTCCCTCAGGTTTGACCTTTTGACCTCACTTGGTTCGGAATTACTTTTTGGGAGGAGTCAGAATCCAGTTATATGGATATCCTGTATTTATAATCCCATGCTCATTTGCAATATAAATTTACAGTAGTGGTTGTGTAAAAAATGATTAGTCGCAAACCTGACGAGCCAAGATTTTCTTGATTGTCTCGGGTCTGCATGTGGTTGTTCAACGGCATTTGATATAACTGGTATCTTGGAGTTCTAATTGGGGTTGTAGCCAAAGCAGACTCCAGTTGGGACAAGGCGGGATTCATGGCTTTTATGTGGAAGGCCCCAATAACAGCAAGACGCGCCGACAAAAGAAGAAAAGGTAATAAGATGGGTGTTTGGATATGTGTTTGAAAGTGATTATTCGATTTCAAATTCTTCATTATCAGATAATCAACTGTATTCAACTGTGATCGAAAATAAATTTGGATGTGTTTTGTGTTATTTGAAATTTGAATAATAAGAAAATCAGATGTTTGAGTGACTGACAAATCCTTATTAGATAAGGAGAGCATGCTACTTTGTGAAAAGGGAGTAAAATTCACTCAAATTAGATAAAGCCAAGTGATAAATACATAATATTATTTGCCTTTATATAGTAAATACTGTAGTTTGTATGAAACTGATATCCAAATATTAAAAATTGAATATTGTGACTAAGACTTGCAATAATCAGATAATCACTTCAACGGAATATATGAACTATGGATTAGAAAGGAAGGCTTTGCATTTGCTTCGACGGCCTCAATACCCTTCACACCTCCGGAGACTGCATAGTTTCCTTGCACAGCAAAACATAATGAGAGCCAACATTCTAGAAAAGGGAAGGAAGAGCAATTTTACATCTAGTCAGACCATTACTTTATGAATTCAAAGTGCATATAGGTTCTTTTAAATGCTGACAAACTATTAATATGAAAAACTATAAATCATGTCAGGGAAGAAATCACACCTCAAAAATACCTTGTAGATGGTGAATGGTATAGTTGTAGAGAAACCAAGGTAACCCAGGTGTAATTACTCGCACAAAGTCTATGTATCTCGGTGGCAAACCTGCACAATATACAACACATCAGCATAATCTACAGCAGATCATAAAAACCAATAGTTTTATGAAAGTAGCTACAAAACACAGATAGCAACTGATGAGGTGGAGCTTGAGCAACCTCAGAAATTTATGCATGTATGGGTCAAATATTTATGTTTCTACTTGTATAACAGAATAAATACATGGTAAACTCACATCATGACTAATCTTCCATTTTCTATAAATTAAATGCAAGCATGATGGAAGTAGATCTATTTTATGACATACAAAAATTTAAACATGTCATGTCTAAAAAAATATTCAAAATTAATTTTGAGACTTTTAAACCATTTGACAGTAATTGACCAATTCAGTATCTTTGTGATTTGTATCACTTATTATATATAAAGAACATGAAATAATGAAGAAAGATTGGCTACACTTAAATTTGCACATCTGTCACTCCTCCCGATTGCAACTAAGTCTACATCAGCATCTAGTGGCTTATTTATAGCAAGAGCTTTTAAGATCATTCCACGCTAATCTTCATTTGATAGATGAACATACAAAAACTTCCCAAACCTTCCAGGACGTAAGAAGGTTCGATCCATTACCTCTGGCCTAAAACCATGTCCGAAAAATCAGTGACTATTAGACGGGCGGGTTGATTTAAGCACTACTGTTCAAAAAGGGTACTTTGTTGTGTGGGTCAAAAGGGACTATGTTGACACAATTCTCTTAGTCTGGATTATTTATCAATGCGTTAAAACCACAAACACCTACGTAAGTATTAAATTCAAAATAAATCCTTAAATTCAGAAAATTCTACCTGAGTAGATGATAGATTCGATTTACTACAGATACATAGAATGTATGATCACTCACCATTAAGCTATGAGATGTCATTAAGGCTGATTTAGGAACCTTAAGTACCATTTCAACTTTATCAACATCACATGGCACACAAAATCCTCTCCTGTAACATCAAAACACCAACAAACAATCACACGTTACACACAAAAATACAGTAAAAGTGGGTATTTGTATAATCCAAACTACTTCCATTTATCTACTTACTTTAAAGTAAGATGAGCATATTCTAATAAGCATGTACGAAGCGGGTGATCTCAAATTGTATATTTTTTTATAAATGAATATTTATATGATAGTTTAACGTCATGTCATAATTTTTACTTACCATTTAATTCACAAACTGAATTTTTATTATTTTAATATTTGGGCTTACCTCGTTAACTGCCTTTCAACTCGTTCAGTTAATGACCAAATGGCTAGCATACTGTAGAGATTAATTGACGACTCTTTTTAGTTGCAACAACACCATTCTTGGTCTTGACCACACTTCTTTGGTTCCACATGCATGCTAAAGTTCACTTAACCTTCAAATTAGAGTTTTATAACTTACTAAGGTCAAATGAGTTATAAGCTAACTGTTGTTGTTGCTTCAAAACATGGTGCCAATTGTCAATCAGGCATAAAGAGCATCTTTTCTTATATGTAAATCATAAGAAGTAAGAAAATCAATATCAAGTACAAAGGAATGACATTTTATTTTTTTGTAACATATATATTCATGGGAACTCAATTAACTTTCCAAAGTTCCTTTTTAGCTTCAGGGTCTTGCACAAAAACAAAATCCAAGCCACTATGCTCAGATGCAATCTTTTGAACAATAGGTGCTTGCTCATGTGTGTATGCTTCTGTAAAATAATAAGTTTATTCCATCATATAAGTTTTCTTATTTATTTATTTTGTTTTGAAAATGACAAGAAGTGGAAAGAGAATAAATCACCTGCCCCGATAAACTCTAACATCAAACATCAAAGTTGGAGCTTCGGAGAAGTCTTTCCTATTAGCAAGATTCACAGCTTTCACTACAACCTCGTCTAACAGCTCCACCCTTGACACCTACATGAAACACATCCATTTATTTCTAAAGTATTTCATAGTTTCAACAAAGAAATGATTTTAAATCTAAAGAAACTGGTGAAACTTGAAAGTTCTTGTAAACTATAAAGAATAGTAAACGCACACTTGTAAGGTGGAGATCATAGCTGCTATTGCAACATCAGCTCCATCTTTAACGATTGGAAAACTGCACATTGCTACCTGCAAAGAAATTTTAATAATTTTCATTATTCACATTTTAGAGATGAGAATACGAATGGCACTTTCTGTAAGAGAATGAATGTAGAGGATGCAATTACTTCATGTTATATGAATGTGATTAGGTTAATTGTGAATTAAAAAATGAGATAAATAAGGGAACGATATATCAAATCAAACTAATTAACAAATACCATACTTCCTGGTAATTGGTATACCAAATACCATACTTCGCCGGATATCGCCGGAAATCAATAACAAAAACATTATTATGCATGATGTAGACATGATTTCCGCCGGTTTAATTTTGGATTCAATTTCCTCCAGATCCAGTTTGAGAAGAAAGTTGTTATCGAGTTATTTTCGGTGAAGTGAGAAATGGATATTGAATGCAATAATAACCGGTCAAACGTTTTCTGCCAGCGTGGCTTTTCTCTCTCCTCCACGTAATTAATAGTTGCCAAGTCATCAATCAAAAACAGGCTATTATATAGGTTGGGATTTAATCATTTGGTCATACGTGATATTTTTAAATCTTTTGAAGGATATGTATGCAATTATGATTTTAGGTTGGATATATATGCAATTATTAAACTTTAAAGGATACATATATGCAATTCCCCCTTTTATGTATGTAAATTTCATGTTTGTTGGTACTTAAGTACAACATAGGAAATGGGTGTTTGGTATTGTGTTTTTCAGATGAGTTTATAATTATTACCTTTTCAATTGTAAATTAGTTGTTACTCAGTGTTTTGGTATACAAAAATTGATTCTCATATATGATTATTTATGGGGCTATCTATATATCTATATAATATCTAATAAAACACAATTTTTTTCCTAACCCTCCATAAATGTTTTTCCAAAAATACCTAAGCCTATCATTGTGACAAGTTTACAAATGATTTTTGAATAATTTAATTTGGAATTTGAGGAAAAACGCCTGCTAAATTACATTAACAGATCTTTTATCTGGAGCTATTCAACATGTTTTGGCAAGTCCTTATATAAATAAACTAGCAGGGTATCCACGCGATGCGGCGGCGGGTACCCTATGACTATATTTTCTAGGAATGTGATGTTATGCGGCTTTATTTATTTTATTTATTTTTTATTTTTTTTAACAATTAATTTACAAATAACAATAACTTTAGTTAAGACAGTAGTATAATTTCATCTCATGTTAACCGAAGCTACCACAAACAAAAATCTTGGTTCTTTCATTCAGCACAATCACCTTTAAATTTTCGGACCTTAAGAAATGTTTAGCCCAACATTTACCTAAATTTGGATAGGTCCAAAATATAACTAAATTACATAGCACAGTTTAATCATGATCCTACCACACAAATATGTAACTAATAAATCCTTCCCTAATTTTTCAATATTTTTAACAACACCGGCCCATGTTTCACATCACCCACGAACACAAAGCCCAAGCCAACTCTTAAGATATAAGGGTGATGGCAACCCTAGACTCGGAGTCGTGGGAGGATTCTCACTAACCAATCACATAGTGCCATGTGGCAGGAGGATCCTGGAGGATTCTGAAGACAAAACTGTTGGCAGTGGGAGGATTCTGGAGGATTCGGAATCATGCCTCAATTTTTTTTTTATTATTTATATATAATGTTATAAATAATAAAAATTATATGTAAATAATTTATTATTTATATATAAAAGATAAATAAATTTAAAGTTCAAATTCAAAATTCAAAATTCAAACTGAAGGGCGGGATAAACGTTAAGTTTTATATTCAAAATTCAAATTCAAACTGAAGGGCGGGATAGATTTAAAGTTCAAATTCAAAAAATGTTTCTATAAATAGTCAATCCCAGATGCTCAAAATAGACCCACAATTCACCCACAATCATACACAATTCACACACAATTATCTCAAAACAATGTCTCACAACAACTCACCAGATAACGAGTCAGTTTACCACACCCCACCCGAAGATCTTTTCCCCGTATTCCCATACGACAATCAACTAGCCAACAATCCACCACAAGATTTGTTTCCCGTTTTGCAATTTGACAATCCACCACAAGACACTCCACCGGAAGTTCTGTTTCCAACGGTAAACAATCCACCAACAAACAATCCACCCCACTACAATCCGGCAAACAATCCACCCACTACAATCCACCGACAAACCTTCCACGTGCGTTGACTGCTGAAGAACTGTATGAGCAAGATATGTAAGAAGTGTTACGGGCTGAAGCAGAGGAAGAAGATGAGAGAAGAGCTCGTGAGGAGTACTTACGAGCTAAACAGGCTCGGAGAAACGCTCGTTGTGCATGGCGAATAGAAAATGGAATAGACCGTGTGCCAACGAGTGAGGACGATTCGAGTGCTTCGAGTCACGAGGGCTATGTGTCGGATGATTCGTTTTATTGATTCGTAGTTTAGGTTAATCGTAATACTTCTTATGGGTTTTAATTTCCGTTTCTTAGTTTAATGTTTAACTATCGTAGTTTATGTGTTTGAAAGTGTGTGTTTGAAAGTGGTATATAGTGTTAATAACGGTATAATTAAATCTCAAATGTGCAAATTACATCTTCAAATTTAAAACCCAATAATAAAAAACTTAAACTAAACAAAAAACACCCCCAACGGTTATATTTTTTTTGTCTCTTCCCATGCTTCTGCGTCTTGTATAGGACTCCGAATGGCTGGATTCTAGCGGCTTGGGGGTTGGCGGCGGTGTTCACTGCCGGCTTCCCTCCCATGACTCCCAGAAGACGCATCGGTTGCCAATACCCTAAGTAAAATACACACCCTAATATTTCTCCCTAATCACCTCCCAGTTTTTCAGGTAGCCACACTTTTCCTCCATCTCTTTCACACACCAAACACAGCCACACAAAACCATTTCTTTCTTGTTAGTACTCGTTCAACAAAACAAATCAAACTCCTTGATGTGTCGTTTATGTGTACAAGTTTTAAAATTATAAACACGATTTATCCGATTAACTAACTAACACATACGAGCAAGTATACTCGTCCGATATAGTAAAGGTGGGTAAGTCGAGGTTGTCCCATTGGATTTGGTGATTTTAGTAATAAGAAAAACGTTTGTTAAATAAGGATTGTCAATCCAAATTTATAGAAATCTCAATTTCAAAGAAACTCAATAAGAACTAAACATATACTTGTGTATAATTCCTTGATTGGTAATTAGGAGTATCATGGAAATTTAAGTATAAAGTTTGGTGTAAACTTGTTATGATGCACAACTAAAAATGAGTAGTTATTCAATCTATGATGTATGTCATGTTTAACTACCACTAAGAATTCAATCACCTAATTGACTCCTCTCGGCCTTATCCAATTAGTATGACAATTCTATTAACACATTGTTGTTTTGAAAATCAATTCTTTTCTTATGAATTCTTACGAATCCTTTCGGTCCTTTTTCGTGATAAAATCTTCTCAANCTATTATCGCTCCACATGTTCTCAAGAATGGCCTACCCAACAACAAAGGTAGCTCCTTATCAACCGGAACATCTAACACAAGAAAATCCGCCAAGAATGCTTGGTAACCAATTTGAACTCTAACATTTTTCACCTCCCCCATCGCTTTTGCCTTTGAATTGTCCGCCATAGTGAGCTTGGAATAGTTAGGTTGAGGGTCTCTTAATCCTAACTTTTGGTACAATGGGTAAGACATAATACTAACACTTGAGCCCGTATCGGCTAATGCATATAAAGGAGTTGTCCCATTAATTTTAACCAGTAGAACAAAATTTCCGGGATCATTCATTTTCTTTGGAAGCCCATTCTCAATTATCCTTCTTTCCTCCACTTCATCAAAACTAGTATCTTCCAACTTTGACCTTGCTAACATAACCGAATCTAACTTCTTCCTATAGATCATATAGTTGTTTAGCACTTCAATGACCGACTTGTTTTCCATCAACTCATGAATTTTTGCTTCAAGATTCTCCACGATAGCTTGTTTTTGCTCATTGGTTAATGGTTTGATACTTTGTGGTGAATTTGGTGGTGTTTTGGATGATGATGATGTTGTTGAATTGTTTTCTTTTAGGTTGGAGGGTTGGGTAAGTTTGTTCAATTGTGTTTTGTTTTGGTTTGCTTTGCCCATCTTACAAATTTCATCCCTTCCTTCCTTGATCTTTTCCATACCTTCACAAATGTCAACAAGCATTTCATTCACATCTTTTTCCTCTTCCAAATCACTTATGTTAATTCGTAACTCACTAAGTGCGAAATCCAATGTGCACTTGGTAGTCACAAGAAAATCTCTACCAAAAATTACTTCCGGTTCATCGGCATTACTATATTCAAGAACCACAAAATCAAATTTGAAAATGTGACCATGAATGTTCACTCTTACACCTTTCACTTTCTTCCTACCATAATCTTCATAATCAAGCCTAACAAAACCAAGCTTATCAAGTACTTCCTCCGTGATATAGTTGTCCCCATATTCCATGTTCAATTCCGCATCCCAAGCTTTAACACCTTCCACCGCACAAGATGTAGAATACCTCATGTATGGGGCATCAAATTCCTTAGGTGGTGCTCGTATGAAAACAACAATTTTCCTTTCTTTTTTCCTTTGGTAAACACATTTCATGAGGCAAGTAAGCCACATTGTCACCAACAACTTCTCCTCCTTCTAAATCCAACTTAGCTTTGTCCAACATGCTTTCCAACTTTTCCAAGGAATCACCGGAATCCTTGAACATATTCTCCAGATCTTTCAAATACTCCGAAATTTGACTCAAACTCTCCATTTCAACTAAGCAATTACTAACTATAACATAACCATCAAAAAACATCCAAATCATTAGCATGAGGGTTAGTCGTAAGTGAATAACACTTAATATGAAATAAGAATAAGTAAATTAACAAATTAAAACACTAAGAATTGAAAATAAACTGAAAATAAAAAAAATGTTAAAATTTTTACCGTGACTTCCATCCGTTCGGATGGACATCCATCCGATCGGATGGTCAAATTACCTATCCCCAAACGATCGGTTGCAACTCGCAACCGATTCGGTTGGAGTTTCTGAGATTTTTTATTTATTTATATATATATATGAAAAGACTAGAAACTTAGAAACTTAAAAACAAGAATTTAATGACTAATAAACCATGACTAAAGGTATTCTAAACTTATAAAAACATTAAATATAAAAAGACTAATCAAAACATTAAAAACTAATCATAATAACATATTATAACTAATAATTAAAAACATTAATCATCTACTCATTAAAACTACTTAACCAAAAACTGAAAACTGAAAATTAAATGAAACAACTAGAATCCTAAAAGTTTACCGAGGCCACCAACCGATCAGATGATGGTCCATCCGAATCGGTTGGCTCTAAACCAACAAAATTTTTTTACTTTTACTTTAGAAACTAGAAAATTTACTCAAATCCCCGGCAGCGGCGCCAAAAACTTGATGTGTCGTTTATGTGTACAAGTTTTAAAATTTATAAACACGATTTATCCGATTAACTAACTAACACATACGAGCAAGTATACTCGTCCAATATAGTAAAGGTGGGTAAGTCGAGGTTGTCCCAAGGGATTTGGTGATTTTAGTAATAAGAAAAATGTTTGTTAAATAAGGGTTGTCAATCCAAATTTATAGAAATCTCAATTTAAAAGAAACTCAATAAGAACTAAACATATACTTGTGTATAATTCCTTGATTGGTAATTAGGAGTATCATGGAAATTTAAGTATAAAGTTTGGTGTAAACTTGTTATGATACACAACTAAAAGTGAGTAGTTATTCAATCTATGATGTATGTCATGTTTAACTACCACTAAGAATTTAATCACCTAATTGACTCCTCTCGGCCTTATCAAATTAGTATGATAATTCTATTAACACATTGTTGTTTTGAAAATCAATTCTTTTCTTATGAATTCTTACGAATCCTTTCGGTCCTTTTTCGTGATGAAATCTTCTCAAATCCATTTTAACAAGTAAATAAGATGGGTGTCAAGCATCATATTCCATACTAATTTGTGCACTAATGTTTTGGAATAAAAACAAGTTGAAAATCCTTTCGGACCTATTTTTCCAAAGAATGTTTTTACCAACAAATTAAGCAAGATTAGATGTTATTCCAACAAACTCATAAAATAGATATGTTTTCATGCATCACCTTTTTAATGAAAAGAATACTCCATAACCAATCACATCATACACACAAGTATATCACAAATTACTCCATAACAATCATGTTAAAACACAAGTAAATAAGAAAACTTTCAAAGTGACAATTGTTCATTATAAGTATCAAGGTGTACCTAGCTTGAGAATTACAATGATTAAAAATTGTGGAACTATAGCAACCACACTCCTCCAATTGCTCACTAACGTAAGTAAACAACTCCAAACTCGAACCAAGGCTTGAGACTCAAACTCAACACTTTCTGGACGTTTTCACCACACTTAGTAAACTTTCAGGCAATATAAGATGGTCTAGTAAGTACTTGGTGTAACACTATACTAGATACTGGATGGTACATGTAATCTAGACCTCAAGTTGTCATTATATAGCATAATAACACTTATGCTTCAAGTAAAAACGTCCCTCTTGAGTTATTAAGCAGAAATGATCAGCCATACATGATTATAGGGAGTAAATTCGTCCATAAATGCAAAACTTGTAACAGCAGTTACTACCATCCAATCGGTTTCTCTCATCCGATCGGATGGTAGTAACTTGGGTATGTTTCAACCGAATCGGATGCGGGTTGCATCCGATCGGTTGGATGTTACCTGGAAAAGGTTTCTTTGCCTTTTCTTCGTTGTTTTACGTTGCATGCGTTGTCTTTCTTTGTGGCTTGACTTTATTCATTAGAACTTGATATTTTTCTTGATAAATATGTGTAGAAATCTTGTTTTTATCAAATCCTTTCGTCCATGCGTGGTTTCTTTCTTTCTTGATCTTCTCGAAACTCTCCAAATGTGCATGATCACTTCATTTCTTCATCTTTTCATCACTTTTACCTGTCTTTGGCTATATTTGCATGTATAAACACTTTTCCACGATTAAGTAACAAATATATACAAATATGACCAATTTCCATGCGTAAAACCAACAATAACGCGACTAAAAACATGTTAACTTTGAGCGTTATCAGAATCTCATAGAGGGATTCCTGAGACTTCTAGTGGTTCTGAGTCTAAAGCTAATGCAACTTCTTTTGTTGCTAAATCTTTTAACAACAATAGAAGAGTGTTTAACAATAATAATAACACTAGAAGTTCTAGTTCTAACTCTGGTAATAACAATGTTAATAGAGGTCCTAATCCTAATCTGAATTGCAAAAATTGTGGTAAAATTGGACATACTATTGATAGATGTTATGAGCTTATTGGTTTTCCACCTGGTTTTGTTAAAAATAATAACACTGGTAGGCAAAATAATGGAACTAGGCAAAACTATATGCTAATGTTGATTCTAAAGATGATAAATCATCATCTGCTAGTCTTTCTTCTGGTTTTACTTCTGAACAGATGAAGAAACTCTTGTTTTTGATCAATGATAACTCTGCTGGAAGCATTCATGCTAACATGGCTGGTAGGGCTTCTTTCTATAATCATAATGTTTGGTTTAATATGAATATTTCTAGATATTTGTGTCAACTCTGGTTTGATTGTTAATTCTGTTACTTTGGGTTGGATTATTGATTCTGGTGCTTATCAGCATCTTACTGTGTCTACTGATGGTATGTTTAATGTTGCTGATATTTCTAGTCTTAATATTACTGTTGGGCATCCTAATGGTACTTTAGCCACTATAAGTCATGTAGGCAATTTAAAACATACCAATAATGTGGTGTTATATGATGTTTTAGTTGTGCCTGGTTATTATGTGAGCCTTTTGTCTGTTAACAAGTTAATAAGAGATAGTAAGATGTTTGTGGGTTTTGATGAAGATAAATGTTATATCCAGGACTTGAAAAGGGAGACAGTCTTGGGGACTGGTAGCTAGTGTGATGGTCTTTATTTGTTTGACATGCATTCTGTGAATACTGTGAGTAAAAGTAATTTTGTTATGTCTTATAATGTTTCTACGATAGTTTGGCACAATAGGCTGGGTCATCCTGCTGATCAAGTCTTGTCTGTGCTTCAAACTGATCTTGGTTTTACCAAGAATACCTCTGTACATGTTTGTGAGATCTGTCATAGGGCTAAACAAACAAGGGAACCTTTTCCCTTGTCTGATCATAAGTCTGAGACTTTAGGTGAACTTGTTCACCTTGACTTATGGGGTCCATACAGAGTAACAAGTAGAGAAGGTTATAAGTATTTCCTAACTGTTGTAGATGACTTTTCTAGAGCAGTTTGGGTTTACTTGGTTAAAACCAAGGATGAAGTTTTTGGTGTATTTGCTTCTTTTATTAACATGATTCATAATCAGTTTAATGTTAAAATCAAAACTGTTAGATCTGACAATGGTACTGAGTTTGTGAACAATAAAATGAGTAATATGTTTTCTGAACTTGGTTAATACATCAAACTTCTTGTGCTCATACCCCTCAGCAAAATGGGATTGCTGAGAGGAAACATAGACACTTGCTTAATGTAGCAAGGAGTCTTATGTTTCAAGGGGGGATTCCACTTAAGTTTTGGTCTGATTGTGTTCTAACTGCTGTGTATCTTATAAATAGGCTGCCATCATCTGTGTTAAATGGAAAGTGTCCTTTTGAGTTGGTTCATAATAGAAAACCTAATCTTTCTCACTTGAGGTCTTTTGGTTGTCTTTGTTTTGCAACTGTTTTAAATAATCATGATAAAATGTCTTTTAGGTCTGAAAAATGTATTCTTCTTGGATATTCTACTGTTAAAAAAGCTTATAAACTTTTAGGTCCAGATACAAGAAATGTATTCTTTGCAAGAGATGTAAGGTTTTATGAAAATATTTTTCCTTTAAAAATGAAAACCTGTGATTCTATAGATGCTCAAAAAGCAAATGAAATAGAATACTTGAATTTTTTTGATAATCAGTTGTCTCAAAGTCCCAATGATGAAGGGAGAGATTCACCAGTTGAGGATGGTAGTGAACCATCTTCTAGTGATGCAGCAAGTATTCATACAGATACTACACAACTGCATCAAGAAGATTGGGGATCTGCAACCCATTTTGGTGACCAAAACTGGTCTGAAGGCAATATGTTTCAAAATGAAAATGAATCATCTCAAACTGTTAATGTCAATGATGATGTGCAGACACCTGTATTAAGAAGGTCTGATAGATAGTCTAAATTGCCTGTTAGATTCAATGATTATGTTTTGAGTGCTAAAGTCAAGTATGGTATTGAAAAGTATGTGAATTATGGTAGATTGAATGTGCCTAATAAATGTTTTGCTTCTACATTGAATAAGTCTAATGAGCCTACTAGTTATGAAGAAGCTGTCAAAAATCCTAATTGGTTAGAAGCTATGAATGATGAAGTTGAAGCTTTAAATAGAAATAACACTTGGACTGAATGTGTTTTGCCTTTTGGTAGACATGCTATTGGTTATAAGTGGATATGGAAAATAAAGTATAAGTCAACTGGTGAAATTGATAGATATAAGGCTAGGCTGGTAGCTAAAGGTTTTAATCAAAGAGAAGGCTTTGATTATGATGAAACCTTTAGTCCTGTGGTTAAAATGGTCACTGTCAGGTGTTTAATCAGTATAGCAGTTAATATGAATTGGCCTTTATATCAACTTGATGTCAATAATGCTTTCTTGTATGGTGATTTGGATGAAGATGTTTATATGATTCTTCCTAAAGGATTTAATGGTGGTGATGATACCAAAGTGTGCAAACTTAATAAGTCACTTTATGGACTTAAGCAAGCCCCAAAGCAGTGGAATGCAAAACTCACAACTGCCTTGGTTGAGCATGGCTTTGTTCAAAGTAAGTTTGACTATTCATTATATGTTAAACAAAAGGGTTATGTGTTTGTTGCTCTTCTTGTATATTGATGATATTGTGATCACTGGTAACAATGAGGTTGAGATAAAAAGGTTTAAACAGTTTTTGAAATCCAAGTTTATGATTAAGGACTTGGGTGAGTTGAATTATTTTCTTGGTATTGAAGTTTTGAGAAACAGTGATGGTATATGTATGTCACAAAGGAAATATTGTTTAGAATTGTTATGTGAATATGGTTTATTAGCAGCTAAACCCGTTGATTCTCCTCTTCATGAGAACACTATTTTAAACTGTTTTCAAAATGAAAGTGATAAAGTTTTAAATAATATAACTAATTACCAGAAATTGGTAGGAAAGTTGATTTACTTAACTAATACCAGACCTGATATTAGTTATGCTGTTCATTGTTTAAGTCAACATATGCATAAACCTTTAAAGTCACATCTTAAAGCTACATTAAGAGTTTTGAAATATTTGAAAGGTTCTCCTGGAACTGGTTTACAGTTTAATAAGGTTTCTGATTTAAAATTGAGAGCTTATGCTGATGCTGATTGGGCAAAGTGCCCTGTCCCTAGAAAATCTGTTACTGGTTTTTGTGTTTTTCTGGGTGATTCTCTTATCTCTTGGAAAAGTAAGAAACAGGCTACTTTGTCAAGAAGTTCTGCTGAGGCTTAGTATAGAAGCCTTGCTTCTACTACTTGTGAGGTTATATGGTTGGGAAATCTATTACATAGTCTTGGCTTGAAAAGCTTGTTTCCTGTTGATATTTTCTGTGATAACAGTGCAGCTATTCAAATTGCTGCTAACCCTGTGTTCCATGAAAGAACATAAGATTTTGAACTTGATGTTCATTTGGTTAGAGAAAAAGTGGTTGTAGGTGTTATTAAAACTGTTAAGATTCATACTAACAATCAAGTAGCTGACATTTTTACCAAATGTCTTGGTCAAATTCAACATAAAATTTTGTGCAAAAAGCTTGGTTTGTTAGATATGTTTGCAGGTGATTTGAGTACTGGAGTTAGAGTTAAGAAAGGTGAAGGAAGTGCTAGTGGTAAAGAAGTTCAGCATGAGGAGGGGTGTTGAAGAGTATGCAAGCTGAAGTCTTAAGTTGGATGACTGATATTGTCATTGTTCAAAGTTATATAAAGCTAGAAACTAGTGTTTGTCTATAAGAGAAAGCTGTGGAGAAGTTCAAGGACTAAAGTGCAAATGTTGGGGCTATATAATCCTCACATACATCTAGGGTTTGAGTTAGTTGTCATTATCTCTGTTTTACTCTCACGCAGTTTTCACACATAGTCTTTGTATTCTCATCGATATCACTTTGATATCTTCTTGTAGTATTGTTCTAGTCTTCATCAAGATCAGTATATTGATCTTGTATTCTCAGAGTGTTAAGTGATTTTGTATGTGAGGTTGCTGTGTGGTGTCTTCCTAGAAGAGATCACATGTTGTCTTTTGTATTGTACGGGTAAGAACTCGTTTGAGGACTTATCTTCTTGAATTGTTAATAAGAAAATATATACACCAAGGGGTGGTTGGTTGGGTGTAAAAGAGTGTTGTTTTGTGTTCTTTACCATTTTTACAGTTTACAAAGCATGAACCCTTGCCTACTGTTTTGTAGTGTCTTTTGTTTAGCTGATGAGTTCATATTCTTTGATATTCAAAAAGCCTAACCACCACCACTCCCACCACAACCACCACCATATCCCACCACCACCAAAGTCACCAACACCGTAACCGAAACAACAACAAACGACCGCACACCTTAGCAGTGGCATTCTTGGTTGTCTTAGATCTCTTTCAGTAGGACAATTCTTTTTTATAGTTATTACACTTCCTAGAAACAAGCGACAATTCACGAGGTTCCACTCGCTAAAAGAACTCACTATGATGACAACACCACTAAAAATTCTCACTGACTGTTGAGGGTGCTCGATATAATCTTAGGCTTCACGCTTTTGTTTATAATCTCCATAGATATACATATAAAATACAAAAATCAAATACAAGACATCATATACTAAAAATATTTTAAACACAAATTGGGTTCATCACAACGCGATAGTAATAGTTTAAACATAATCTGGCTTCATCGCAACGCGATAGTAATAGTTTAAGCATAAATTGACTTCATCGCAACACGTGATAGGCCAATTACTCGTTATAATACGAAAAAAGCGATAGTAATAGTTTAAAATTAAATTGGCTTCATCGCAACGCGCAATAAGCCAATTACTCGTTATAATATGAAATAAAGATGCTTTTCAATAAAGGTGGTTCCATCATATGGCTCGGTTGTAATATTCATACTACAACTAAG
Organism: Artemisia annua; assembly: GCA_014162995.1. Classification (NCBI taxonomy): domain Eukaryota; kingdom Viridiplantae; phylum Streptophyta; class Magnoliopsida; order Asterales; family Asteraceae; genus Artemisia; species Artemisia annua. The sequence goes on from LBNU01007346.1 coordinate 60,863, forward strand.
CC